>JALIGW010000004.1:84246153-84468433 GCA_023053685.1 Diadophis punctatus similis | reverse complement strand
TGAAGCCTTAACCTTTAGGCCAGGAGTCTCCAACCTTGACAACTTTTAAGTCCTGTGGACTTCAACTCCCAGAATTCCCCAGCCAGCCATGAATTCTGGGAAGTTAAAAGTCTACAAGTCTTAAAATTGCCAAGGTTGGGCACCTTTGCTTTAGGCAAAGACTTATCTGGAGAAATATTTCTTCAGATACAACTGGACCTCAGAAAACAGAGTTCAATATTTTTTCAGCCTCATCCTGAACTGCCAAAATCTCAGATAAAGTTCCAAAGAAATGGGACTTCATGGTTCTGTTCTAAATTCGCCATTAACTATCCCAGAAGACATTTCTTCCCAAATCCAATGAAGGGCGAGGATTAGACGCATCCCTTCCACGTTTCAAAGAAACTGAAAAAGTTATTCGGATCGGACTGTCGTTCAGAGAAGGAAGACGGCTGTGTGAAAAAGCTTTAGCAGGACGGGAACTCTGAAGTTCTCTGGATGGGATGTTCATTAACCGAAGGCTGGATCCATCCGCCATTATTTCACGCTGTTGAGAAACCGAGCGTGTTCTTCTCCTCTTGGCAGAAGAGTTTCTGCCCCAATTTTGGGGCCTTTCTTCTCCTAGAAAAGGAAATGTCCCGTTAGCTGTCATGGCTGTCCATCAAAATAAGCTTCAATCCATCAGCCCATAATTAACTGTAGATATAGTGCTGGTGTCACACAGGTCTTCTCAGGACAAGCTAGCTCCTAACAATAAGCCCACCCATATGCAATTCCAGCTCGAAATATTTTTCATCAAATCTTCCTTGGAACTTTCAGGCCATAAACTTCAGACTTTAATGTCTGGATTTTTCTGAGAACATAAAATAATTTTCAAAGCTAAGGCTTCTTATACAAGAGACTATTTGTGGCTCAGGGATGAACTGTGGGGTCCTTGGTGCTCTCTGAGCTTGATGATTTTCTTGGAGACATTTCATGACCCAACTAGGTAACATCATCAGTGCTAGAAGGGAGAGGGGGAGGTAGGGGGAGAAGGATGACAACAATGACTGGGGTCCCTGAGTTTGTGGTTTTCTTGCAGACGTTTCATGACCCAACTAGGTAATATCATCAGTGCTAGAAGGGAGAGGGGTGTGTGGAGAGGAGGACTGTGGGGTCCTTGGTGCTCTCTGAGCTTGGTTTTCTTGCAGACGTTTCATGACCCAACTAGGTAACATCATCAGTGCTAGAAGGGAATGGGATTTGCAGAGAGGAGGAGGAGAAAGAGGAGAAGGAAGAGAAGTAGGACTGTGTGGGTCCTTGGTGCTCTCTGAGCCTGGTGGTTTTCTTGCAGACATTTTATTACCCAACTACATCATCAGTGCTAGAAAGAACCAAACCCTACCCGTTCTAGCACTGACCATATTACCTAGTTTGGTAACGAAAGGTCTGCAAGAAAACCACCATGCTCAGAGAGCACCAAGGACCCCCCACGGTCCTCCTTCTTCTTCTAACCCCACACAGGACTTCATTTATAATCCAATTTTGGTAGCAAAGCTTTGGCCGACTCTTACCTTGAGCATTCCATCACGTTCCCATTTAAAGAGGCCACAATTACTGAAAGAGGAAGAAGGAAGAAAAAAAAATCAAGATTCATTTCGCGTCTTAATAATAATAATAGGAGGACAAAGCCAAGATCGTTCATAGAAAGTCTGGTGCTAAAAACGATGCCCTGGTTCCCACCCACCCCCCACAATCAGCCTTTAGTTCAAGAGACTGGACGAGGGGCACCCCAATCTTCCATCAAGGATAAGCTACTTTTCAGGGGTGGCAAACAAAAGGAAGGCATTCCCCCTTCCCCACTCCACTCCACGTACCTGCAGTGTTTTTTGGGGAGCTTGTCCAGGGAAATGGCTCTGTTCCCGCAGGCACACTTGAAAAATCTTTTCACCCCGTTGTGCCAGTGGTAATCGTGACCTTCCGCCACGCACGAATCCAGCAGTTTGAAATAGGTGTAGTTGCACTTCATGGGGGAAAAGAGAAAAAGAGAGACGCACTTTGGAATGTGTGTGTGTGTGTGTGTGTGTGTGTGTGTGTGTGTGTGTGTGTGTGTGTGTGTGTGTAGCATTTTTTGCTGATAAATGAAAATAAAGGGAGACTATTATAGATCTATTTTGAGCTATTTAGCTCTCGTCAGATAGCCATACCCCTACTGGAATTTGAACCTGGGCCGCCTGCCTTGTAAGGCAGC
Organism: Diadophis punctatus similis; assembly: GCA_023053685.1. Taxonomy (NCBI): domain Eukaryota; kingdom Metazoa; phylum Chordata; class Lepidosauria; order Squamata; family Dipsadidae; genus Diadophis; species Diadophis punctatus. The sequence goes on along the minus strand of JALIGW010000004.1, from coordinate 84,466,224 downwards.
AGCTTAGCCACTAGGCCACAGGCTCTATTCCCTATCAGCTCTTCTATACATACATACATACATACATACATACATACATACATACATACATACACACATATACACACCGTATATGCATATGATAACTGTGGCAAGATTATTGTATGCAGAAAGATGGAAGAATAATGAAATACCTAGAATAGAGGATTGGGTTAGAAAATGTATGGGGTTTGCAGAAACAGCCAAGCTAACCAGTTTGGTCAAGGAAAAAATAATAAAGACTCTTCTAGAAGACTGGAACAATTACAGCATATAGGGACTTTTTGTTGAAAAGGACTGATAATTTATAGGTCTGGGGATTAAAAAGGGTCAAAGAAGAGGAGGGAATAATAAAAGGATAATTAATAGAAGAAAGGTGATAGCCATAATCCTTCCTCTTTTTTCCCTTCTCTTTCCTTCCTTCCCTTTTTTCTTTTTCTCTCTCTCTCTTTCTTTTCTTTCTTTTACTTTCCTTCCTTCCTTTTTTCTTTCTCTCTCTCCTTCCTTCCTTTTGCTTTCCCACTTGGCTTACCGTTTTGCATGTTGCCACACGACATTTCACTTCTCGGATGGTTCTCATTTTCTCTTCCATTTGTTCTTTTTTCACCAAGGGCTCAAAGTATCGTTCCTGCATCTCAGCCTCAAACTGTGACATGGGAATGAGAGAGAGAGAGAGACTGAATTGGAGATTATAAAGTTTTAATCTTGCCACGTAAAATAACTGGTATAAATAACATGAGTTACGCTGAAGACAAATTTCCTTTCCTTTAATTGGAAAATTACTTTTTCATCAGCATCATGGTCACTGACTGAGGCAGTTACTAAGCGAGGACCTGGATCTTAACCCTGGAGTACAATCATTGTCTCAGGTCATAAACCAACACATTTGTGGGAAAATTTCCTTGAGATATGCCAGGTTTGAAACATCTGGCTGTCAAAAAGAAAACTGGGAAAATTTCTAGCTTAACATACTTAAATTATTTTAGTGTTCCCCCCCCCATTGACAGGTAGAACTCTCACTTCCTACTTTACCTGCAGCCAGGGCTTAAGGATAGCTTTAAGCAGAACCTCAAGTTCTAATGAAGAGCCGAGGTGGCGCAGCGGTTAGAGAGCAGTACTGCAGGCTACTGATCATTTGAGTTCAGCTGTTCAAATCTATCTATCTATATATATAGATATATGGGGGCAATGTAAATATATACATTGCTTAATGGTGTAAACCGCTTAGAGAGTGCTTGCACTATGAGGCGGTATATAAATATCACTAATAATAAAATATCACTAATAAAATACTGCAAAATTCATTCAAATTGGATCACCAAAGGTTTGTTTTTTTAAGGTTAAGAGTTGTACCCTTCCAAATTGCCCAATAGTTTATCCTCATTTAGCAACGTTTCACAACCGTTCCAGTTACGAAGGTGACGAAAATGTACCTTTACAGTCCAATCTACCAAATTTAAAAGAGCCTTGATGACCGTTTACAACTTCCACAAGTCAGTAAACACAAAAGGGAAACGGATGCCAAGACCGTAAGCACAGCCACGGTTTGGCTTCCGTCAATTCCTTGACGGATTCTTGGCCGCTCTCCAAACGGGGTTTTACGTAGGACGGGCTCACCTCCTTAAGGACGCCGTTGTGTTTGGAGCGAGCATTCAGGATCTCCTGAAACTCCTCCGATTCCAAGTATTCAAGTTGCTGGCGCCGTTTCTTTTCCACGGGCTCTAATGCTCCCCCATCTGCGGAAACACACACACAAATTTAGACTTCGGTAGTGTAGCTGGGCAAGAGGATTCCTTCAGTTAGCCAGTCTTGGATCTGTTTAACTTGTTAAACTATCACACATTTTATCTGTCTGTCTGTCTGTCTGTCTGTCTGTCTGTCTGTCTATCTATCTATCTATCTATCTATATCTATCTATCTATCATCTATATCTATCTATCTATCTATCTATCTATCTATCTATCTATCTATCTATCTATCATCTATCTATCTATCATCTATCATCTATCTATCATCTATATCTATCTATCTATCTATATCTATCTATCTATCATCTATATCTATCTATCTATCTATCTATCTATCTATCTATCTATCTCTATCTATCTATCATCTATATCTATCTATCTATCTATCTATCTATCTATCTATCTATCTATCTATCATCTATCTATCATCTATCTATCATCTATCATCTATCTATCTATCTATATCTATCTATCTATCATCTATATCTATCTATCTATCTATCTATCTATCTATCTATCTATCTATCTCTATCTATCTATCATCTATATCTATCTATCTATCTATCTATCTATCTATCTATCTATCTATCTATCTATCTATCTATCTATCTATCATCTATCTATCTATCATCTTTCTTTCTTTCTTTCTTTCTTTCTTTCTTTCTATCTATCTATATCTATCTATCATCTATTATCTATCTATCTATCTATCTATCTATCTATCTATCTATCTATCTATCTATCTATCTATCTATCTATCATCTATATCTATCTATCTATCTATCTATCTATCTATCTATCTATCTATCTATCTCTATCTATCTATCATCTATATCTATCTATCTATCTATCTATCTATCTATCTATCTATCTATCTATCTATCATCTATCTATCTATCAATCATCTATCTATCTATCATCTTTCTTTCTTTCTTTCTATCTATCTATATCTATCTATCATCTATATCTATCTATCTATCTATCTATCTATCTATCTATCTCTATCTATCTATCATCTATATCTATCTATCTATCTATCTATCTATCTATCTATCTATCTATCTATCATCTATCTATCTATCAATCATCTATCTATCTATCTATCATCTTTCTTTCTTTCTTTCTTTCTTTCTTTCTTTCTTTCTTTCTTTCTTTCTTTCTTTCTCTTTCTATCTATCTATCTATCTATCTATCTATCTATCTATCTATCTATCTATCTATCTATCTATCTATCTATCTATCTATCTATCTATCTATCTATCTATCTATCTATCTATCTATCTATCTATCTATCTATCTATTGTGGCCGTAACCCCAGGACCACCTGTAAATAGACCAACAAAAGTAATTGTTTGATAACCGTCATTGAATCTAGGTGCGGTTTTATTTATTTATTTATTTATTTATTTATTCTTATATGCCGCCCAACTCCCGAAGGACTCAGGGCGGCGTACAACAGGAAAAAAAAATACAAGAATAATCAAAATGCAAGTAATTAAAAAACAAATACAAATTTTTAAAAACAATATTAAAACAACAACATCCATTCGATATCATACATACTTGGGGGGTGATCTCAGGTGGATTAAGCTATCCCCCCCACCTGCAGGAAAAGCCATGTTTTAACGGCTTTTCGGAAGGCCAGCAGAGTGGGGATGGTTCGGGTCTCTGGGGGAAGTTGGTTCCAGAGCACGGGGCCGGCCACAGAGAAGGCTCTCCCCCTAGGGCCCGCCAGCCGGCATTGCTTGGCCGACGAGACCTGGAGGAGGCCAACTCTGTGGGCCCTAACCGGTCGGAGGGAAGTATGAGGCAGAATGCGGTCCCGAAGATATCCTGGTCCTAAGCCATGAAGGGCTTTAAAGATGGTGATCAACACCTTGAATTGGACCCGGAGACCGATGGGCAACCAATGCAGCTGGCGGAGTATTGGTGTCACGTGGGTGTACCTTGGCACACCCACCACAGCACGCGCAGCCGCATTTTGTACCAGCTGAAGTCTCCGGATACTCTTCAAGGGTAGCCCCATGTAGAGCGCATTGCAGTAGTCCAAACGCGAGGTGACAAGGGCATGAGTGACCGTGAGTAGAGCCTCCTTCTCCAAGTATGGCCGCAACTGGTGCACCAGGCGAACCTGTGCAAAGGCCCCCCTAGCCACAGCAGAAAGATGGTGGTCCAATTTTAGCTGTGGATCTAGGAGGACCCCCAAGTTGCGGACCTGGTCTGAGGGAGTCAGTTTCGCACCCTCAAAGACCAAGGAGGGATAGTTGTCATGGTCCTTAGGAGGCAATATCCACAGCCACTCAGTCTTGTCGGGATTGAGTCTGAGTCTGTTCCTCCCCATCCAGATCTTAACGTCGTTCAGGCAACGGCACATTACATCAACTGCCTCCCTGAAGTCAGACGGGGTGGTGATGTACAACTGGGTGTCGTCAGCGTACTGATGGAAACACACCCCATGTCCGCGAATGATCTCACCCAACGGTTTCATGTAGATATTAAACAGGATGGGCGAGAGAACCGACCCCTGAGGCACCCCACATGATAGGGGCCTAGGGGACGATCTCTGCCCACCTGCCAACACCGACTGCATCCGATCGGCGAGATAAGAGGAGAACCACCGCAAAACGGTGCCTCCCACTCCCAACTCGCCGAGCCGATGCAGAAGGATACCATGGTCGATGGTATCGAAAGCCGCTGAGAGGTCAAGTAGCACCAGGATGGAGGAATTTCCTCCATCCCGGGCTCGCCAGAGATCATCCATCAGGGCAACCAAGGCAGTTTCTGTACTGTAGCCGCGCCTGAAGCCCGACTGGTAAGGATCTAGATGGTCTGTTTCATCTAGGAGCTGCAGAAGCTGAGTCACCACCACCTTCTCCACAACTTTCCCTAAAAAAGGTAAGTTGGAGACTGGACGATAGTTCTTCAAATCAGCTGGATCCAGGGAAGGCTTCTTCAGGAGGGGTCGCACCACCGCAGCTTTTAATGACTGCGGTACGGAACCCTCCCTCAAAGAAGCGGTGATCACCGCCTGGATCCAGCCGCGTGCCACCGACCTGCTGGCCGAGACCAGCCAGGAGGGGCATGGGTCCAATAAACAGGTGGAGGTACCCATCGCTCCCATAGCCCTGTCCACATCATCGGGAGAAACAGGCCCAAACTCCTCCCACAATGATGGACTAGGACTTGCCCCTGTCACCTCTATGGACTCTGCCCTGCCAGAGTCCAAGTTTGACCGAATCTGAGCGACTTTATCCGACAGAAACTCAGCAAATTCCTCAGCTCTGCCTTTTAAGTGTTCCTCGCTCCCCCCTTTTCCAAGGAGGGAGCGAGTCACCCTAAACAAGGCGGCTGGACGAGAATCTGCGGACGCAATAAGAGCGGAAAGATAGGATCGTCTTGCCGCCCTTATCGCCACTAAATAAGATCTGATGTAAATTCTTAATAATGTTCGGTCAGATTCGGCCCTCTTGGTCCTCCAGCGGCGCTCCAGACGTCTCTTTTGGCGTTTCATCTCCCGGAGCTCCTCGGTAAACCAGGGAGCTTTCCGGGATCCACTGCCACGGAGAGGTCGCTTAGGCGCAATTCGGTCTAGAGCCCCTGATGCTGCGGTGTTCCAAGCAGCCACCAGGGAGTCAGCCGAATTGTGTACCAGGGTTTCAGGTATCTCCCCAAGTTCCCTCTGGAATCCTTCCGGCTCCATTAGGTGCCTGGGGCGGAACCACCTAGTTGGTCCCGCCTCCCTGCGGGGAAGGAGTGGGGTTGTGAAATCCAGCCTCAGTAGGAAATGATCTGACCATGACAGTGGGGTGATGACTATATCCCTTATCTTCAGATCATCTCTCCACTGCCCCGAAAGAAACACTAGGTCAAGCGTGTGACCACCCTCATGAGTCCGCACCTTCTGATTTGGTGATATTTTTTTCCACTCTTTCAGAAATCTCCGGATGGTCAAAATCTGATCGTTTCCGTTTGACGCTGTTGGGATCTACTTTGGAAAGGATCTGGCCTTTTGCGCGCAGTTTCTTTATTGCTGCCATCTAAAAGAAAGCCATTAGAAACGCAGTCAACCATTTCAATAAAATCTCGTACGAAAAGCCAGAACGACAACAGGAAGTTACATCTCGAACACCAATGGGACAAGGCCTTTCAGAAACCATCATTTCTAAAAAGTTACACACGTCCAACGCTCACAGATTTCCCCCCACAAGTTAAATCTGTGAGATCATAGGTTATAACAAGAAATTTAAATCAACTGAAGTGTGCCACGTATCTTACATTCCCCCCCCCCCGTGAACAAAAAAAGAAAAAAGAAAAATGAGAAAAAAGGCTTGAAAAATATATTGACTAGTGTCTAATTTATGAATGTATGTAAGATTTTAATAATTTTAGTTACTATCAGTATATATAATTAGATAAGGACTGTAACGAAAATATAGTCTGTATAGTTAATTATGTATAAGCAAAAATCGATCGTCAAGTTAACTTACCGTAGGATAACCCTAGAGGTGTATATGTATAAATGTAAATGTATTGTGTTGTTTTGTTTAATGATTGTCTTTTTTAATGTATATAATCAAATAAAAAATATTTTTTAAAAAATAAAAAAAGAGAAAAAAGGCTTGTACTGTTTAGCATCCAATTCTCCATCTGTGTTTCAAGTAGAAATTTTGAGGGAATTCTAGAAGGAACCCCCATTAATATGTAATATGTCATTCAAAATGAATTTGGAGAATTGGCAGAAAGTTTATTAAAATGGCTAAAAAAATGTTAGCAGGCAGTGCTGGGAATCAAGATCTTAAAAGGACCTACCTATAAACCAATTCATCCTTCATTGTAATAATTAAAATTAAGGAAGGAGTATGTATTGATTTTTTAGACTATTTATGATTTATTTATTTATTTTATTTGTGACATTTATATACCGCCTCACAGTGCAAGCACTCTCTAAGCGGTTTACACCATTAAGCAATGTATATTATTTATATTGCCCCCAACAATCTGGGTCCTCATTTTACCTACCTCGGAAGGATGGAAGGCTGAGTCAACCTTGAGCCGGTGAGATTTGAACCGCTCACCTGCGGATCAGTCAGCTAAAGTGGCCTGCAGTACTGCCTTTAACTGCTACGCCACCTCGGCTCTTTTAATTGTTAATTTATGATTGTAAGAGTTTAGATATTATTTAAATTAAAGAAAGATTGTTATATATATTGTATTTCTCCTTCTCTACTTGAAATAAGTTGGAGGTCACTTTTGTTATATATTTGATGGATTATTTTGTCGCCGTTGGCAGCCTGTTCTGTTATTCTCCTCCTCCATTTTCTCTTTATGCTAGCTTGTACTTTAATGTTTGTTTTTGAAACTTAATAATGAATATTTGTGTGTGTGTGTGTATAAATTTTATATCCTGCCTTTTTGCACATAAGGGATTACGAGTCAGGGGTCTCCATTACCTTTTTAGCTTCTGCCAAGCGGCTCAATTTGAGGGCCGGAGGGGGGCAATCATCAAAGAAGAGAACGTCGTCCCCTTCAGAGAGACCCGAACCAAGTCTGGGGGTTTGGGGGCTGGACAGTTGTCCAACTTTAGGAAACTGGGACGCTGGTGTTGGGGACTGTAGCACAGCCAGCCCCACAGAAGAGGGTGATGTTGGGGTCTTTTGAACAGCAGAGTCCTGAAGAAATCTGCAACGAAGGGTGAAAATCAGAATTATAGTTTTGGGTGAAGGAGATAAACACCAGGAAGCATCTGCTCCAATGTCTGTTTTTAGCATCTCTCGGGAAGTGATGGAGGTTTGTCGATGAGAGTTCCCAAATCCCGGATCAGATCCTTAACAGTTTTCCCCCAGTGCCATCACTCCGCTAAACAACTAATTCCCACAACACTGTCAAACTATCTAGTAAGGCTGTATTACTATTATTAGAATTAGAATTCTTTATCCGGCCAAGTGTGATTGGACACACAAGGAATTTGTCTCCGGTGCAGAAGCTCTCAGTCAACATACAACAATAGTGATAGATCATTATCATAGTCGTTGTAAAAATACATTCATCATAAAACATTGGATACAACACTTTGTGGTAGTCATGGATACTAAATAAGCAATGATTATTTTCTCATCTTTCCTATGACCTATCTCCTTATCTGCTTGTTGTTTGTATCTTCACGATTTATATTGTCTTATTTAGTATCCCAGTATGATGTATGTTGATTGCTTATTTAGCATCCTAGGACTAAATGTTGCTTCTTATGATTTAGGAGGATTGTATTTTATGATTATGATCATGATTTATCACTTGTTGCTTGTATGTACACTGAGGGACTAGAGGTTTGATACAAGATTCTGGTAAGCTTCCCATATATGTCATGTTCTAAGCAACTCCACATAATAAGCCCTTCTGGTTTGCATGGACTCGTCCCTGTTTGCTGAGCAGAGAATGGGCAGCCTCTGTTAACAAAATCCATATTGCATTTCCCCACCCCCCCACCCCCACTTAGGTAAGGCAGCCTTGAAACCTATAAACTCAAAGAAAGTGGATCAATATCCAGGACTTTCCTATTCGTCAGGAAGATCAGCTCAAGCGGTGGCAAAAATGGGAGAACTAAAAATCCATTTAAAAACAAATTAAAAATGAAAGCAGATCTTTCCTCAAAAAAAAAAAAAAAAAAAAAAAAAAAAAAAACAACCAACAAAAACCCCACCATAAATCGATGGGAGCACTGGGCCTGATGAAATTACTTTGATCTGAATGAGCCGGAGAGGAAACAAAACATTTTACATTTACGTCAGAATAATTGATTTGGTCCCTGTGAAAACAATGGCTGAGGGCTTGTTCAGTAAGCTCAGTAGAACATTCCGGTACATTCTGGAATATTGTGTTCTTTTTCTGGAATGTGCCACAACTTCTCGTTCTGGAAAAACACAATGGCCCTGGAATGCTGAGGCAGAAACCATTCTGGCAGAGAAACAAAATGTTTTATTATCACCTCGGGGAGATTGGCATATATTGTCCAAATGGGATTTTTTTTTTTTTTGGCTCCATCAGAAATAGCTGTTATTTCCCAAAAAGAGGTTGCCTAACATTTCATAAAGTTGTTCAAAACTGCTCAAACTTCTCCAGTTTGATATCTTCCCATGGCTATCCACCACTGCGGTTGTTAAGGGAATCATTCCGTCGTTAAGTGAATCTGGTTCTTCCCATCTGTAATGGCTGGGAAGGTCACAAATGGGGATCACGTGACCTTGGGACCCTGCAACCGTCATAAATACACGCCAGTTGCATGAATTCTGATCACGTGATCATGTGGATGCTGCCATGGTCGTAGAGTCACATTTCTCAGTGCGGTTGCAATGTCAAACAGTCACTAAACGAATGGTTGTAAGTCAAGGTCTACCTGGATAGTCTAAATATATATATATACTATATATATATATATATATATATATATATATATATATATATATATATGTATGTATGTATGTATGTATGTATGTATGTATGTATGTATGTATGTATGTGTGTGTGTATATATATATATATATACACACACACACACACACACACACACACACACACACACACACACACACACACACACACACACACACACACACACACACACACACATATATATATATATATATATACATACACTTGATGGTCCTATATATATATAGGACCATCAAGCCATATCTTCCCACAGAACAAAACTGAAAGGTATTATTACCTCCTCTGGATTTCATCAGATCTTCGCTTCCGGGCCGCCAACATTTGCTGTTTTTGTAGCTTCAGCAGAGCTGACGGAGAGATGGAGTGGATAGCTGGGGTTGGCTTCCCTGTAGATCCTGAAAAGGAAGTAAGTAAGTAAGTAAGTAAGTAAGTAAGTAAGTAAGAAAGAAAGAAAGAAAGAAAGAAAGAAAGAAAGAAAGAAAGAAAGAAAGAAAGAAAGAAAGAAAGAAAGAAAGAAAGAAAGAAAGAAAGAAAGAAAGAAAAGAAAGAGAAAAGAGAGAGACAAAGAAAGAGCGAAAGAAAGAGGAAGGAGAGAGAGACAAGAAGGAAAAAAGAAAAAGAAAGGGAGAGAGAAGAAAAGAGAGAGACAAAGAAAGAAAGAGGAAGGGAGAGAGAGACAAGAAAAAAAGAAAGAAAGAAAGAAAGAAAGAAAGAAAGAAAGAAAGAAAGAAAGAAAGAAAGAAAGAAAGAAAGGAAAGAGGAAGGAAGGGAGAGAGAGAGAAAAGAAAAACAAAGAAAGAAAGAGGAAGGGAGAGAGAGACAAAAAAGAAAGAAAGAAAGAAAGAAAGAAAGAAAGAAAGAAAGAAAGAAAGAAGAAAACTGAAGATGTGACATCCGAAAGCTGCTTTTTCAAAAGTCAACTGGTCTTTGATTTTCCTTGAAAACTTTTCCTTGTTTCTCATCCAAGATGATTAAGAGGAGAGGAGGGGAAGGGGAGGGAGAGTTGGAGGAAGAGAAGAAGAAAGCAAAAAGGGAGAAAAATACAAGAAATACAAAGAGAAGGAGGAGAAGGAGAAGCTTCTTCTTGGATGAGAAGTGAAATGTCTTCAAAGAAAACCAAGAAAGAGCAGTGTGTCCTTTCTAGAAAAGGCCCTTTGGATGACCGAAAATCTCCATCGACGCGACAGCTCTTCTCAACCAACCAGCCAGCATGCATTCCATGTTCCTTTCCGGCGTGTACCTGATGCCCCCCCTCGGGCGAAGTGTTTATTGAGGTTCCGGGCTCCAGGTGAGGGCACCGCCAAGAGTTCCTTGAATTCCTCTGAACAGGGTGGTTTTGCCAGACCTGAAACGGAACCACAGATTTCAGGTAGGCCTGGACTTACCACGCTTCATTTAGTGACCGTTCAAAGTTACAACGGCACTGTAAAACATGACTTATGCCCTTTACTTCACACTTACGACCGCCGCAGCATCCCCAGGGTCACGTGATCCAAATCCGAACACTTGGCAACTGGCTCATATTTATGACGGTTGCACTGTCCCGGGGTCACGCGATCCCCTTTTGCGACCTTCCGACAAGCAAAGTCTACGGGGATGCCAGATTCAATTGCCAACTGTAGCAATTCCCTTAACAACTGCCTTGCTTAGCAACAGAAATTTTGGCTTCAATTAGCAACAGCAATAGCACTTAGACTTATATACCACTTCATAGTGCTTTCCAGCCCTCTCTAAGCGGTTTACAGAGTTCAGCTTATTGCCCCCAACAATCCGGGTCCTCATTTTACCCACCTCAGAAGGATGGAAGGCTGAGTCAACCTTGAGCCTGGTGAGATTTGAACAGCTGAACTGCTGAACTAGCAGTAGCCTGCAGTGCTGCATTTAACCACTGTGCCACCTCGACTCTTATTTACGAATTGCGCCACCTGACTTACGAATTGTGGTCGTAAGTCAAGGATTACCCTGAAGGCGAAAGAATGAGGCTGAAAGAACCAGGCATGCTTGGGAAAACAGAAGAGAAGTTACCCAATTTTTCTTTGGTTTCCTGAAGGATGGCATCCACTCCCTTCACAACCAAATTTGTCAAAGTGGTTTGGACTTTCTTTCTGGGAATGGCAGCTGCAGCCCTGAAGGGGGCGACACAAGAACACAACTCAAGGGCCGGAAATCAAACCCACACGTCTCTGTTTAAAACATTACAATTAATTCTGATTTTATGGAGGGAAAAGTTCTAGGCAGGTTCTCTCCTTGATTAGTTTCCATGCAGCTCATTGAATCTTTATGGCAGCCCCTTAGACATTGGAACCATGCTATCATGTCACCCCTCGTCCTTCTTTTCATGTCTAGTTTAAGGAAAAGAAGGACTAGGGGGTGACATGATGGCAGTCTTCCAATATTTGAGGGGCTGCCACAAAGAAGAGGGAGTCAACCTATTCTCCAAAGCACCTGAGGGCAGGACAAGAAGCGATGGATGGAAACTTACCAAGGAGAGAAGCAACTTAGAACTAAGGAGAAATTTCCTGATTAATGAGAAGATTAATCAATGGGATCACTTCCCTCCAGAAGTTGTGGGTGCTCCATCACTGGAGGTCTTTAAGATGAGATTGGACAACCGTTTATCTGAAATGGTATAGGGCCGTGGTGGCGAACCTATGGCACGCGTGCCAGAGGAGACACGTGGAGCCATAGAAGCCGGCACACGAGGGTTTCCCACCGGCAAACCGGAAGTGCGAAAAAACGCACTTCCAGTTTGCCGGTGTGCTGTTTTTTGCACTCCGGAGGGTTCAGGGAAGCTCCCTGAAGCTCCGGAATGCAAAAAACAGCATACCGGCAAACCGGAAGTGCGTTTTTTCGCACTTCCGGTTTGCCGGTTTCGTCGTCCCAGGCTCCGGTAAGCCTTTTCGCGGGGGTGGGGGGGTGTGCGCATGCGCGGGGGGCAGCATGAGGGGGGTGTTGTGCGCATGCGTGGGGGGGGAGGGAATGGGTGTGGGCACGCCCCCCCCCTTTTTGGCACGCGAGCCGAAAAAGGTTCGCCACCACTGTTATAGGGTCTCCTGCCTGAACAGGGGGTTAGACTAGAAGACCTCCAAGGTCCTTTCCAGCTCTGTTATTTTGTATTCTAACATGATAGCTGTCTTTCAGTACTTGAAGGGCTTTCAGGGGTGGGTTTTAACTTATCTCATGGCCGGTTTGCTTCCTCCCGCACCGTGTGGGCACGCGTGCATTTCGCGTGCACGTGCAGCCCCCCCCAAAAAGGGCCAAAAACAAGATGGTGGCGCATGCACGGTACCGGAAACTCGGCTTCTGCACATGCGCTGAAGAAAAAAAATCAGCAACCCCCCCCCCCCAAATTATGGTGGCGTCCACGGGCTGGCATTGACAGAACCGGCTCTGTGACGTCACCATGGTTTGCTACCGGTTCTATAGTACCGGTGTGAACCGGGAGGAACCCACCTCTGGGCTCTCACAAAGAAGAGGTGGGGGGGTGAACCTATTCTCCAAAGCTCCAGAAGGCAAGACAAGAAACAACTGGAACAGCTGGAAACTAATCAAGGAAGAGAAGCAACCTGGAATGCAGGAGAAACTTCCTGTCATTGAGAACTATTACTCAGTAGAAGGACTTGCCTCCAGGTGGTGTGGATGCTCCATCACTGGAAGGTTTTAAGAAGAGTTTGCAGAGCCACCTGTCTGAAATGGTACAAAGTCTCCTGCCTGAGCAGGGGGTTGGACTAGAAGACCTCCCAGGTCCCTTCCAGCTCTGTAAATCTAATTAAACCAAGACCTGGATAAGCAAACCCTGGGGCTCAGATCACCCCTAAAAAGCACACAGGAGCATTTTCTTACACGGAGGCAGCGTAAGACGCAGAGGAAACCCCTCCGTAGTAAAAACCGCCTTGACAGAGCTTCTCTTTCAAGCCGAGGTTCCGCTTCGCTGTCCGTTTCGGTGCCCGGGTGGTGGAGAAAGTGGACTGTAGGTCTGCCCTCTTGGAGCTCCGTTTTCGATACTCGGATTGTATGTGATACTGACAATACTCACACTCGCTCTGAAACAGAAGAGGCCAATGAGTCCGTGAAACATAATCACTGGTCAATAATACCGTATTTTTCAGAGTATAAGATGCACCTTAGTTTTTGGGGAGGAAAATAGGGGAAAACAATCTGCCTACCAGGTATTCATCTGGCTAGCATCCTTACTCTGGTCAGCTTCAGCACATTATTTTATCTCCTGGTTAGGACTTAAAAAAACCTTCTTCTGAGAGAGTAACAATGAAAGAGCCTGCAAGCCAGTAAGAGCTGGGAAGATCGTTAGCACCTGGTTAGGGCTAGAAAAAAACTTATTCGGAGCAAGTAGAGCAATGAAAAAAACCCTGCAAAGACTTAGGGCTGGAAAAAGATTCTTCTGAGAGAGTAACAATGAAAAAGCCTGCAAGGTAAGAGCTGGGAAGATTTGTTAGCACCTAGTTAGGGCTGGGGGAAAAAGCTTCGGAAAAGCTACATTCGGAATATAAGACGCACCCAAATTTTCAGCCACTTTTAGGGAGGAAAAAGGTGCGTCTTATACTCCAAAAAATACGGTAATTTTTTTTGAAATAATATAGTATGAATTAATTATAAATTAATAATATAAATAATAAATAGATAAAACTCCATCTGCAGCTATAAGGGATTCCCCTTAGAGATTGAACATGTCTTTTAAAGTGGGCAGAGGAAATTTATTTATTCAGTATTAATTTATATCCCGTTTTTACAGACAGTTCTCAACTTGCAACCATTTGTTCAGTGACCGTTAGAAGTTCTGATGACGCTGAAAACAGGGATTTATGACCGTTTTCCACACTTACGACCGCTTCCCAGTGATCACGTGATCGAAATTCAGAAGTTTGGCAACTGATTCATATTTATGATGGTTGCAGTGTCCCCGGGTGTGTGTGTGTGTGTGTGTCACGTGATCCCCTTTTGCGACTTTCTGACAAGCAAAGTCGATGGGGGGGAAAGCCAGATTCGCTTAACCACCGGGTGACTAACTTATCAGTTGCAGTGGTTCAGTTAACGACCACGGCAAGAGAGGTCGTAAAAGGGGGCAAAAATAACTTAATGACTGTCTCACTTAGCAACAGAAAGGTTGGGCTCGATTCGTGGTCATAAGTCGAGGACTCCCTGCGTTATTTTTATAAATGAAATTTGTAGCTGAGAGAGAACTCAGTACTTGGCTATCCGTGGTTATCGTTTGCTTTTAAATGCTTTCGTGATCCCCGCCAAATGTAATTTGCAGGTAATGTCTACCTGTACGAAAACCTGGAGCCCAAACACCCTTTTTACCTGATTAACTATCTGAGTACAAGGTTCTCCATTTTTCTTCCTCGCTTTACACGTTCCCAAGTCCATGGCTTCCCCCAAAATCAGTATCTTTTGAGGATGGTCGACCGATAGACACACCTGAGGAGAAAGAGGGAGGCAGTTTTTGGCTTTCAGGAAGCTGAACGAATTTATAGCCAACATCCTTACGGATGAAAGAGCCCTTTATCAAGCAAATATTTTCTCAGCAGTTTTAATTTCATTTTCTAGGCGGGAGGAACGCAAATATTGTGGCGTAGTTTCTTGGGAAAAGGAGCTTTGATTTTCCTACACAAAAGGCCTTGAGGAAGATTTAATTCCACGAAAATGATTCTGAACTGACTGATGTTCGGCAGCTGTTGAGATGTTTCTCCTACTCTTCACTACTTCCACAAACGCCAGTGTAAGAACAACCACATTTCAATCTTTGTCTGGAACAAACCAGCTTTGTTTTTCAGGATCCGATCTGGGTCGGTCACCTGGACCGGAGGTTTTGTCTTCCGAGCTTTTGGACTCGTGCTGGAGCCCATCCCCAGGGAACTTCTCTCTAGCAGAGAGCAACGAACAAGGACACACATTCAATTTTGTAGCTAACTAAGATTGTTGGACGGGCAGGGACAAAAACAGCCAGGGAAATAATTGAAGCCTGGGAAATGGGCCCTCTGTCAGTCAGCAGGAGTGCTGATCTACTACCAGCTTATCAAGTACTTAGAAGGCGAGAGGTTGGCAACACAAAGAAACAACAGCCAACAACTTAATAGTCGGACATCAACACCCCAATCGACAACTAAAAAAGCACCATATAAATACCACAGACACACACAGAGAACAGCACACACTCCGCTAGAGGACAGTTCCTTGAAGATGGGCTCCAGAAGTCCAAAAGACAAAACTTCTGCTCCCGGTGACCGACCCAGATTGGATCCTGCAACATTATCCTGGGACACGTAGATTTCCCTTCATTCCAACTTTGTTTTTGTTCTGCAGACAACTCAAAACATTCAAGTTGTGTCTGGATCGCCCAAACCTATCTGTTCTGTGTAGGGAAGAGTTTGTGAGTGGAAGGACCTTCTCAAGGAGGTCCTCTCCTAGGAGACAGCCCAATTGCTCCTCAACACCGTTCAGAGAACTTTCTTCTGGCCTTCAACCCAGGGACCTTCAAGGATGATAGCTAACAGGAGAGAGCTCTCTTATTTCACTTCAGTACTGGTTCCCGTGTCGAGAAGCACTCAGAAACCCAGGAGAAAGCTGACATAGATTTCTCCTTTTCTTCTTCCACCAAGAAAACCCATCCACACCTTACATTACACAAAATGGTTATGAGGTCTTTGCTGAGGTAAAGATCTAGAGCAGTGGTTCTCAACCTTCCTAATGCCCCGCCCCGTGCCCCGCCACCACACCCCGTGCCCCGCCGCCGCCATTTGGGTTCTTTTACCCTCTGCGCATGCACAAAGCGTTCTGCGCATGCACAGAGGGTAAAAGAATCCAAATGGCGGCGTCCGGGCGAAGTCTTCCGACCCCTGTGAAAGGGTCGTTCGAGAACCGCTGATCTAGAGGCCTTCTGCCCCAACCTCATCCATACCTCCTCTGATCCTTCTTTGGGTTTCATCTGGTTAGCGTTGAGGAGGCCTACAACCGTCCCTTGATCCGTCTTCCAGTGCTCTTTGTGAACGTCCCCAAACAGGAAGAGGGAGACGGACCTGCTGAAGTCACGCAGGTCGTTCAGGTGCCAGATGCTGAACGTTTTACCCTGGAAGAGACGCAGAGAACAAGCGCCTTCCTAAATTAATTTGCAATAATCAGTTAAAGTGGTGAATTGGTGGTGCAGTGGTTAGAATGAAGTATTGCAGGCAAACTCTGCCCACTGTCAGGAGTTCAATCTCACCAGGCTCAAGGTTGACTCAGCCTTCCATCCTTCCGAGGTGGGTAAAATGAGGACCCAGATTGTTCGGGGGCAAGAGGCTGACTCTGTAAACTGCTTAGAGAGGGCTGTAAAGCGGTATATAAGTGCTATTGCAATATCTTCCTTCCTTCCTCTTTCTCCCCTTTCCTTCCTTCCTTTTCCCTTTCCTCTTTTCCATTCCTCTGAGCCGTGATGGCACAGTGGTGAGAATGCAGGATTGCAGGTTAAACTCTGCCCACTGTCAGCAGTTCGATTCTGACCGGCTCAAGATTGACTCAGCCTTCCATCCTTCCAAAGTCAGTAAAATGAGGACCCAGATTGTTGGGGGCAAGAGGCTGAGTCTCTAAACTGCTTAGAGAGGGCCGTAAAAACACTATGAAGCGGTATATAAGTCTAAGTGTTATTGCTATTGCTAAGTTATTGCTATTGTTAGATATTTGGTTAATTTCTAAACCTTGGACTATTCAACTCCTATATATGGATAGAAAACTGCATGTCCTTGACCTGCAACGCTTCATTTAGTGACCATTCAAAGTTACAACGGCACTGAAAAAAATGACTGATGACCCCTTTTTCACATCTATGACCATTGCATCATCCCCACAGTCACGTGATTTACATTCAGATGCTTGACCAATTGGTTCATATTTACGACGGTCACAATGTCCCGGGGTCACGTGATCCCTTTTTGCGACCTTCTGACAAGCAAAGTCCATGGGGAAGCCAGATTCCCTTAACGACCGTGTTGCTGATTTAATCACTCCAACGATTCCCTTAACAAATGTGGCAGGAACGGTTGTAAAATGGGACAAAACCCACTTAACAAAACGATTCTCTTAGTACGAGAATTGTGGGGCTCAATTATGGCCATAACTGAACTACAACACTTGTCTTCCATTACGTTTACAGATTATGAGCGAGGCATTTAATGAAGGGCAGTTACAGACTAGACCTATTTCCAATTAATGCAGAACTGCCCGGTCATTTTAAGCAAAATGGAAGATGGATGTCTTTCATGCAAGAATCATGCAAGATCAAAAGGAGGAAAAAAGAAGGATTGTTTTTTAATTTCTTCTGCCCAAATGTCTTTTCAAAGAACATTTACAATGCCTTTTATAACACCTCCGTTACAGTCCTAGAAAAATATGTTCTGACCCAGCTCCCCAAATACGACAAACCCTCTGTAGTGAAATCAATGATTCCTTTATTAGGAGCGTCAGCAGCCCCGGCAAAAATTTTCTCTCTCATCGCAGGCTAACAAGTCTGTATGGCAGGGAGATGAATAGTTGTCTGCCACACCTATTCATCTCCGCCCCCTGCCTTTTGTCCCCAGAGCTAGGGTGGGGCTTGGCTAGCAGTGGTGGCTCTTCCGTCCCAAGGACCGGCCCATAGATTTCCACTGCTCTCCTCTCCTCTGCCTTCTGTGCATTGAAGCATCAGGCACTGGACCCAGCTGTTCCTCCTCTTCCTCATCAGCCACCTCCAGACCTGGGGGCTGTTGACTCTCCATCTGAGGGCTCACGGACGGCCCAGGCTCCGCCTCTCTCTCTCTCTCTCTCTCTCTCTGTGCCAGCTCCATTCCCTCTTCCCCCTCGGAGCTCTCAGGTTGCCCTGATGCTGACCCTGACTCCCACGTCTCCTCCTCCTCCTCTGATTCGGCTGCTGGAGAGGCCGGCAGCCAACAGGCCACAACCAAATATGACAAGTGAGAAATTCATAGGAACGTATGGCTTTGATCTCTGGCCAGCCAGGGATGGAAATGGTTGACCGATGGCCGAAGAGACCAGAGCAAACATTCAAGCACTTACATTGGTGCTTTGAGGAGTCTTTTTCTTTATTATGACGCCAAAGGTGACCCAATCCATTTCTTCAAGATTCGCCGATCGGAGTTTGTCTTGTACTTGAGACAGCCTAATCAGTTTCCGCCCGGTCATTTTCCTTTCCATCTCGGCCGAAGAGACTCGAGGTTTTCTGCAAAGAAATCGCCATCAGACGAGGGACGCCTGAACCGTCCATCGCTCGACACAGCCAGGAGGCCGAGCGACAAGAAAAGGAAGGAGTTTCCAACATTTATCAAAAATACTCAGCCTAAAAAGTCTTGCCTAACAAATTCGGCTTCTTAAGAACTCCTTAAAGAATTTTGTTAAGGAATTAAAGAATAATTTTTTTAAAAACACAGAAAAACCCTTCAGATTGAAGACATCATGGCTTGAAAAGTATTAACAGAGGTTTTCAGGTGTTTCTTGTGAGTAGTTAGTCCGTGACTTACAACCATTTGTTTAGTGACAGTTCCAAGTTACAACGGCACTGAAGACACTGTTAGGATCGTTTTTCATACTTAACAACGTAATAATCAAAGAATCAAAATTCAGATGCTTGGTAACTGACTCAAATTTATGTCGGTTGCAGTATCCCGGGGTCACACGATCCCCTTTTGCGACCTTCTGATAAGCAAAGTCAACAGGTAAGCCAGATTCACTTAACAACCGGGTTACTAACTTAACAACGGCAGTGATTCACTTAACAACTGTGGCAAGAAAGGTTGTAAAACGGGACGGAATTCACCAGCAACTGCCTCGCTTAGCAACAGATATTTTGGGCTCAATTGTGGTCGTAAGTCGAGGACTACCTGTAATACAGCCAGAATAAAATTATGCCCTTGGGGTCAATGAGAGAATTGTTCTTAGCAAGAAACGTATATAATTACCCTTGTGGGCCACATACCATTTAAAAATAATAATAATTAAGTTATTCCAGAGAGTTTGCTAACCTTAATTTCAATCCAGAGTAGATTTCCATGGAGACATTTTGATTTTTGACCTCGGAATTTTTTATCATTGGAATTTTCTTACTGGGATCCGCAGCAGGTCTGTTTCCAACCACAGATTTAAGTGGCTGAGAGAGCAGACTAGATGCAGCTTTTGAAGTGTGGTTCTTATTCACTAAGGAACAATAGACAAAGAATACACCATTATCCCAGAAGAAAACTGAAAAACCAATACGGAGGAAAAGACTTAAAAATGGAAGCTTTTCCCTCAAACTTCTCTGTTTAAGAATAAGTAGCTAATTTTTCCCCAGGGGAATAAAATTGCAAATCAGCCACCATCAATTCTGCCTGCAGGTGTATTTCCCCCCCCAGAAAATATTTTTTTTAAAAAAATAAAATAACAGAAGGTGCTGACAGCCCCAAAACACAGATAAATATTTTTTCCTGCATGAATCAGTCATTCTGATTTGCTTTGCTCTTTTCAAGCAACAGAGGCCACGCTGAAAAAAACGGTGTCCTTCTCCAAGGTCTCAGTTATGATGACATCTTACATTCCAGATGACAAATGTAATTTGCACAAGCCTATTTGCATATTACTATATCAACTCCCAAGCCGTGAAGGCACTGCCTTAAAAAACACGTCTTCACCCTTTCAAAGATATGAAAGAAGCAGATTTTATAAAACAATAAGAGTTGGAAGGGACCTTGGAGGTCTTCTAGTCCAACCCTCTACTCAAGTAGGAAACTTTATATCATTCCGGACAAATGGCTTTCCGGTCTCTTCTTAAAAGCCTCCAGTGATGGAGAAGGAAGGGAAGGGAAGGGAAGGAAGGAGAAGGGAACAGAAGGAGAAGGGAACAGAAGGAAAGGGAAGGAAGGAAGGAAGGAAGGAAGGAAGGAAGGAAGGAAGGAAGGAAGGAAGGAAGGAAGGTGAAGGGAACGGAAGGAAGGAAGGAAGGAAAACAGCATAACAGAATAATAAGGTTGGAAGGGACCTTGGAGGTCTTCCAGTCCAACCCCCTGCTCAGGCAGGAGACCCTATACCATCCCAGACAAATGGCTGTTCAACCTCTTCTTTAAAGCCTCCAGTGATGGAGCACCCACAATTTCTGGTGGCAAGCTGTTCCACTGGCTAATTGTCCTCACTGTCAGGAAGTTTCTCCTTAATTCCAGGTTGCTTCTCTCCTTGGTTAGTTTCCATCCATTGGTTCTTGTCCTGCCTTCAGGTGCTTTGGAGAATAGGCTGACCTCCTCTTTTTTTGTGGCAGCCTCCCAAATATTGAAAGACTGCTGTCATGTCATCCCTGGTCCTTCTTTTGATCAAACTGAACATACCCAATTCTTGCAACCGTTCTTTTACAACCCTCTGCCAGAAATCACGCACAAGGGAATGGCTTAATATACCTGCAATCATAGATTTTGATTTCTGGAACTGGCTTTTTGGCAGTGCTAAAGCAGGACTGTTCAGCTCGGCCGCAAAAGACCGACATTTCTGAAGCTTGGAAGGAGTCCTTTCCTTAATGACACCAGCGGTTGATTTACCTGATCAAAGAAATCAAAGAATTCATTAAAGAGTTATGCTTTCAGCTAGAAGATATCACAAACAGCCTCAACACATTTACAGCAGTACTACAGCGGTACTTTGGGACTCATTGTTAATTGATTCCAGAAGGCAGTCAAATGATGAGTACCAAACAAATGTTGCCACGAGGAATAATGTAGTATGTCCACAAGGCAGCCGACACTAACAAGTTCTAGTTTGTGCGTTAAGCCCGGAATTACAGTCGAAAGTTGTCTTGGTTGTTTAGCTAGCCACTCATGGGACCCCTCCAGATTTTACTATCTTTCTTGTGGCAGTTACTAAGCAAGCTTGGGGGTTGTAAAGAGAACATTGTGGTTGTTAGGCAAACCTCATCAGCAATGGATGTGTGTGTTGTTATTTTTTGCCGGAAACCAGAAGTAAACCTCAGTTTCTGGTGTGACAGCGGGATGCTTCAAGCAGTTGTAAGTACAGGCCAGTTGCAAGCACCCAAAAGGTGATCACCTGTATTGAATCTGAAATTTATACACGACGTCAAAATATCGCAAGCATTTTAACCATTCTATTGAACGCCGGCGTTCGTATAATCTTAGCAAATTTCTCGGGGTTACAATGGATGTCCACAGGATAAAATGCAAGCTTGCATGCTGGAGAGCTGAACTGTCGAAAAGGGAAAAACACAATTACCAGATGTTTCCTTGCAGGGATCAGAATCAGCTGGCTTTCCTATCGCCGTTCTTCCCAACTGTTCCTGCAATTTTTTCATCTGCTCTTGCAATTTTCTCAACTCATCTATGGGGCAAAAAGAAGACATCAAACAAATATCATTGGAAGCCCAAGGTTAGGTACATTAAAAATTAGGGAACCCCCCCCCCCACCTGATAAACCAATATTTAATGTGCCAGGATACATCTGAACCATTTTGTGTCTGCAGTTTTGACTCCATTTCTTTAAACTGTTATGTTCTGACCCAGCTCCCCAAACAAGACAAACCCTCTAAAGTTAACTCAAAGATTCCTTTATTAGCAGCCCCAGCAAAAAGTTTCTCTCTCAACACAGGCTAACAAGTCTATCCGACCGGGAGATGAATAGTTGTCTGCCACATCTATTCATCTCCGTCCCCTGCCTTTTATCCCCAGAGCTAGGGTGGGGCTTCGCTAGCAGCGGTGGCTCTTCCATCCCAAGGACCGGCCCATAGATTTCCACTCCTCTCCTCTCCTCTGCCTTCTGCGCATCCGCATGTCAGGCACTGGGCCCAGCTGTTCCTCCTCTTCCTCATCAGCCACCTCCAAACCTGGGGGCTGTTGACTCTCCATATGAGGGCTGATGGACGGCCCAGGCTCTGCCTATCTCTGACAGCTGCATTCCCTCTTCCCCCTCGGTGCTCTCAGATTGTCTGAATGCTGACCCTGACACCCACGCCTCCTCCTCCTCCTCTGATTCGGCTGCTGGAGGGGCCGGCGGCTGACAGGCCACAACGCGTTAATGATTTTTGAGACAAAACCTCCACATTAGATCACTTTTAACTATCAGAAATGTAAGGAGGTTTCAAGAGACCTTGAAGATCTTTCTTGGAAGGTTCATTCACTTGATTAGGAACTACAGGATGGGACGTCTTCTGAACATTTCCTTCTTTCTTCTCTTCCTCCAATAGGTCAGTCACATCTCCAAACAGCTCAGCCATGTTTTCCTGGCTAGCAGTGGACCCCTCCTCTTCCTCTTCCACCTCCTCGGTGTAAGACTCGTCGTCTTCTGCCTCAAAGAGCAAATCATATTCATCCTGATGGTCAGCTGCTCCTTCCTTCTGTGAAGAATCTTCTTCTGCTTCGTTCTCCTCTAAGAGGGAAGCTAAGAGGTCTAAGTCATCATCCCCTGGAAGGAAATGGATAATGGCCTAGTTAGCAATGATCCAAGGGAGCAGCCTTTACAAACACTTCCACCTCCAACTATTTAAACCAAGCGAAACGTAAACATAATTCGACGTATAATTACATTCCTGAGAGAAAGTTTCCTGTTTTCCCCTCTTGTTCAAAAGCAATGCCAATTTGCTCTTTAAATATCAATGGAGGGATGCCAGCTCAATTTAAAGCTGTCCTGGAACAGATTTAACAGAGTTGGAAGGGATCTTGCAGGTCATCTAATCCAACCCCCCACCAGAGCAGGAGACCCTAAACCATTTCTGACAGATGGCAGTCCAGTCTCTTCTTGAAAGCCTCCATTGGTGAAGCTCCCACAACGTCTGAAGGCAACTTCTGTTCCAATGGTTGATTGTTCTGTCAGAAAATTACTCCTTATTTCCAGGTTGACTCTCTCCTTGATCAGTTTCCATCCATTATTCCTTGTCTGGCCTTCAGCTGCTTTGGAAAATAGCTTGACCCCCTCCTCTCTGCGGCAGCCCCTCAAATATTGGAAGACTGCTATCTATAGAATAGATTAACAGAATTGGAAGGGACCTTGGAGGTCTTCTAGTCCAACCCCCTGCT
Source organism: Diadophis punctatus similis (assembly GCA_023053685.1). Taxonomy (NCBI): domain Eukaryota; kingdom Metazoa; phylum Chordata; class Lepidosauria; order Squamata; family Dipsadidae; genus Diadophis; species Diadophis punctatus. The sequence continues at coordinate 84,442,985 of JALIGW010000004.1, read as the reverse complement.
TAGGCAGGAAATCCTATACCAGCTAATCATGTACTCTTGTATATGGATAAATTATGAGCCATTTCAGTTACAATGGATAGCTAAACCCATGATCCTGTAGAATCCTGCACAGTGCTACATGGGATATGGTCATTTTAAAAATCCACAAGAATTCAGTACTCACCGTCCATTCTTTCAGCAAGACCAGGAAAGACTTAGAAGAATTCTTGTTTTCTGGGAACATAAAAGCAACAAGAAAAATGAATAAATTTAAACTTTTGTGGACTCTCATACAAGTAAAAGGGCGAGGAAGAGGAGCATAAAATATATATTCGAAGCTGCTGCGAAACCATGTATAAAACTGAGCATTTTGCAGCAGGAAAGGTGCTGGAAGAGAATTTTAAGTCCAAAGAGCTGGAGGTTAAGCTTAGCCAAACCTTTATTTTAAACTGTAATATATAAATAACTCAAGGAATTGAAAATTGCCACTGAGGGTTTTTTTTATACAGTCTTAGAGAATTTCAGAGGTCAAATGGGAACAGATAATTAACAAGACATAATTGATAATTAACAGATAATTAACAAGACATAACAGGTAATTAAATGTTTTTATATTTATGCTTTTATACCATGTAAGATGCCCAGAGTCACTTTGGATAGTGAGATGTCTGACATAAATTTAACAAAGAAATAAATACATTCGATGCGTAACTAAATCCAGAGAGAAAGAGAAGAGAAAATGCAGAGGTGGCAAAAGATGGGAGACTTCAACTCCCAGAATTCCCCAGCTGGCTGGGGAATTCTGAGAGTTGAAATCCCCCTCCATCTTTAAAGTTAAGATTGCGAATCATTGCAATAAGCCAAAAGAACATCTCCATCCACTCTATGGTTGCAAAACTCCACCCTTGCTTGAAAATCAACCCCAATAACGAGATTTTAAATTTTAATTTGCCATCCCCCCACCCTCCTTGCACAACTCCCATTCCTGGGATTGAAACTCATTTTTTAAAACTCTTTTCCCAAGTTTGTTTAGGGGCAAAGGCTGAGATTGCACCCCATCCAAGGGAAGTTGCAAAAAGCACACTTTTGCCATTGCAACTCCACTTTGCGGATCAGCTGCTTGGAATGTGTCCGGGATGAGTACAAAACCCTTGCAATGTAATTGCTTTTCTGCCCTCTTTTGCACCGGGGACCCCTCCAAACCTCTCTTTCCCCAATGCATCGGCTGCAATTCCCTTTTTGCAGCCTGTTCCTCGCTGTTTTGGCGAAGCTGCGACTTTCTTACCTGGATTGCAACTTTTCCCTTCCGCCCAAGAAGAAACAGCGCTGAAAACCCGCCAAAAGTTTCAATTCCGATCAGCCCCCGACGCGTCTGCACGCAGTTCCGGGCATTAAACCAAGGATTTCTTTGTTAGTATCTCTATGGAACTCCATTGGAAAGGATAGAAAGAGCGAGGCCGAAGCGGTTCCGGCGTTCATAACTGCGCATGCGCAGAGGACTGTGATTGGCGCGTTCTGCGACCCAGCGAGCCAAAGAGATAAGAAAATTAAGAGTCGCTCCTGTGATCCGCATGCGCAGTTGCTAGAAGCGAGAATGTAGGGATTTTTAAAGCGGGGTTTATCACCCAAGTGCAACTAGCAGGGCAGAAGCTTAGTTTAGACACGTGAAGACGTGGAGCTTGCATCCACACGTGCTTTGATTCCCTTAACCCGATTTCCTCCCCACCCTCCCTAGTAGCTTAATGCATTGTGCAAGCAACCCACTTGATTTACAGTTCACCCCAGGGTTAAACTGGGTTAATGCAAGACCCAGGTTAAGCAAGTTGTGTGAATGTAGCCAATGCATCCTTCTTCAATAATGATTTAAAATGCATTTACAGTGTTGGTGTACACATATGTACTTTTGTGCAAAAGCCGCAATTCTTAAAATTTAGGAAAATTGTGATATAGGCAGTTAAGTCTGTGCTGTATAAGGAGACAGGTTCTTGCTGAAAAAGCAATTAATTCTGCACATCCCCAGGCTTGAGTTAAGACAGGATAAAGATTGGCTTTTAATATTTTAAGGTTTTATTTAAATGTTTGTAAGCCGCCGAAAATCACCTCGAACCAAGATGGGCAGCAAACAAATTAATAAATTTTCTTTGCAATTAAGAACCACACCAACATATCAATAAAGGAGAACTCTGGTAGCTCAGAATTGAAAGGAGGGGTCCTTGGTGCTCTCTGAGCTTGCTTGTTTTCTTGCAGACGTTTCATGACCCAACTAGCTAACATCATCAGTGCTGTTTGCACTCCTTACTAGCACTGATGATTGTTCCCTAGTTGGGTAGTGAAACGTCTGCAAGAAAACAAGCAAGCTCAGAGAGCACCAAGGACCCCTCAAACCAAGATAATTTTTAATTTTATTTTTATTTATTTATTTTGTCAAACATGTACAGGATAGTAGTTGTTTGTATAAACATAAGTAAAAAAGTACCGATAAGAGAGGACAATAGGACAGGGACGGTAGGCACAGTGGTGCGCTTATGCACGCCCCTTACAGATAATGTAGCGATGAAGGTACTGAACAGATCAGGATCTAAATATGGAGGCTCACTGGATATATTTGGGGCAGTTCCCTTCTTTCAGCCCAACCTGCTTCACAGGGTTGTTGTTGCAGAAAAAAGCCGCTTTGCTGGTTTGCATTTCTGGTGGGAAAGTAGTTGGAAGCCCCTCTTTCCTTGTGATGTGGCTGCAAATTTCCTTGGCAGAGTGGGGGCTTCCTAATATTCTTCCTTCTTGATAGCTTTATTTTTTTCTGAATATGATGAGACATTCCGTTTTAATTCGTGTTTCTATTATCCAAATATTGTAAACCCTTGAAATCCGTGTAGCAGACAGCAATAACAATGTAAACATAAGGAGGGTCTTGACTGCTTGCTAAGTGGAGGGCAAGAATATATAAAAACCAAACCATTTACATTTAGGAATCCTTGCTCATTAAGAGGATGAATTTTCCCCTGGTACCAAGTTGTTTGGGAACGATAACGATAAAAATAAACACTTTCGTTTAGATTCAAGTTTAGTCGAATCTTGAACTATGTTACTAGGACATGGAAGAATTGTAGGCACAATTTTGTCTTTTATGATTGGTTTGTCTTGATGTCTGTTTTTATGGTTGGTTTCAGGGGTCCTCAAACTTGGCAACTTTAAGACTTGTGGACTTTAACTCCCAGGATTCTCCAGCCAGCTATGCTGGCTGGAGAATCCTGGGAGTTGAAGTCCACAAGTCTTAAAAGTTGCCAAGTTTGAAGACCTCTGGTTCATAGTGATGTACGCTGTTCAAAATTATGTAAAAAAGGAGTTATCTCCAAGCCAGAGTTTGCCCATTTTGTAAGCTGCCTCCAGACAAGCTTTCATCTGCAAATAAAAGTTTTAATCCTTTCTGCCTATCTGGTATGGTTATTGGGCCCGCATGATGGATAAACAAACAGGAGCTTTCTGGGACAACAGATCGGATTAAGAAATCTCTGAAGTGTTTAAAAGATCTTGTCCAGTTGCACCCAAAGAAAACTCTTGAAAACACTGTTTTAAAAAGCTATTCAGGTTCTCTAGGATCTTCAGTAAACTTTAAAACAGAATATTTCAGAACATGGCTTTATTGTTTTCTTTCATCAGTACAATTCGTTTATCACTTGTGCCATTATAAGTCTTTTTTTTTCAAGTATAACATCCAGACGATTCTTGAAAAAGAAATGTCAAACATAGGGACCAACAAAGTATTTATTGGGCAGTTAATCAATTTAATCTTTGTTTAGTTTAAACAAGGCCACTCACTCACTGTAAAAACTAAGGTGAGCGTGTTGTGACTTACACAAATATTTTCCTTCAATGGTTTCCTAGCTTTGTTGTAAACTTTATACTATTAGTAAGGTACTTATGGAACAATAAGAGGTACAAAATTAAGCTTTAAAATAAACGTTTAAAATATGTTATTTAATTACACCACTAGTGACTCCTGCACTGTTTAATCACTTAAGTAATTCGTGATTTCTTTGATTCATGTTGAAATAATCACAATTTAAGCAGAAATCAAATGAATCAAAAGAACAAAAACAACATTCTTATTATTGCTCTCATTGTCTTTTTTCATTTACAGATACGCCACGAATAGCAGCAACGGCTTTCAGACTATTTTAGAGTAGAATTACATACATCCCAGTGTGAATATTTTCTCAATTGGCAATCAACACACTTTTATTTTTTACCTGTTGGTCAATGTATTTCATCACGTATTTCTTGTGATTCAAAGTACCACTGTCTTTCAACCATATGTACCACAAGGAGGGCCGCATAAAAATTTTGTGAAAAGTTTAAATCCTTCACGATCCTCTTCTCATTTCATCAGAATCGCTTGAGTTTTTAGTGGATGCGAATGAATTGTTCGGGTCAAAACAGCTACAGAAAGGGTTGAACCTCAAAATCTTTCGCACCCTTTTAAAATATGCGATTAAATATAAATATGCAGCTTTGAAACTGCCTGCAAGACTTCCAGTCTGCAATACTTCTACTGAACAAGCTGCGTTAAATAATCCCCACATTGTCGTCTTTTAAAATGTGTTGGTTCCTAGCAACTACGCAGTTGACATATTTAGCTTCAGCTAGCTGGAAACGGATTGTACGGATGTACGTTATAGTTTTCATAAGGTCAATTTTGAATGCCTAACTAAATCCTAAACCTCCCTAGGAAATCCTTAGGAAGAAGCCGTTAAGATCTCAAACGCTTTCTAACCAAGGTGCATATGGACACATTTTTTTTGTACAAAGTGCAGGTTTCTGAGCATTTCTGAGAACATTGTTTAGATGATACAGTCCATAACATGAATCTGAAGTGTATCTATATCTGGAAAAATTACATTGCATTTTGGACAAGAATGTATAGGAATATCCCTTGGTTGCTGTTGCTGATTCTGGTCTTCAGCTCCTGCAGGTACAGAGGTTTTTTTTTTGAAAAAAGAAATAAATATAAATATATATGAATTATACTTTGAATAATAGATGCATTATACATACACATAGTCCTCGACTTACAGCCACAATTGAGCCCCAAATTTCTGTTGTTAAGCGAGACACTTGTTAAGTGAATTTTGTCCCATGTTACGACTTTCTCTCGACATATTTGTTAAGTGAATCACTGCAGTGGTTAAGTTAGCCACACCGTTGTTAAGTGAGTCCGGCTTCCCCACTGAATTGGCTCGCCAGAAGGCCGCAAAAGGGGATCACATGACCCCGGGACACTGCGACTGTCATAAAGGGGAGTCAGTTGTCAAGCCATCCAAATGTAAATCACATGGCCGTTGGGATGCTTCAATGGTAATGAGGGTGAAAAATGGTTCTAAGTCCCTTTTTTCAGTACCGTTGTAACTTTGAATGGTCACTAAATGAACTGTTGTATGTCGAGGCCTAGCAGTATACAATTCAATTCAATTTTCTTTTTATTTTTTCCCCGGTTCTATCATCCCCTTTCAGAGTGATACAGCACCAAGCTCAGAGAGCACCAAGGACCCCACAATCCTCCTCCTCCTGCTCTCCACAAACCCCACAACCCTACTAACACTGATGATGTTCCCTAGTTGGGTCCTGAAACGTCTGCAAGAAAGCCACCAAGCTCAGAGAGAACCAAGGACCCCACAATTCTCCTCCTCCCCCTCCTCCCCATTCTCTTCTAACACTGATGATGTTCCCTAGTTGGGTCCTGAAACGTCTGCAAGAAAGCCACCAAGCTCAGAGAGCACCAAGGACCCCACAGCTCAACCCTGAGCTACGAATATCCTCTTCTATTGATAAAACCACTTCTGCTCTCAAAACGGAAAGTTCCCATCAACCCAGTCTGGATTTGTGGTCTAAACAAAGACTCCATTCTGTCCAAATTTTGTCCCACCTTCCTGCGCGAACCCAGTTGAATTACCTTGTTCTGACGACAGCCTGCTTCCATGCCGGGTTTGCATTTCTGCCAAGGAGCACCTGAGGGGGAAGGGGAGTGCATGCTAAGGGCCAATTCTCCACTTCCACGAGAGGAATTCATTTAAAAAAAAATTAAAAAGACTTCTTTGGTTGCTGATCTGAGGGCACCACGATGGATGGACTAACGATAATTTTAGAACAAGAACTCGATCGATCAAATAACAACTGGGGCAAGCAATAATGCAATGCCATGCTGCTAACATCTGACTCAGAACCTCCCCTATGATCTATCAACCAAACCAACATAAACAAAGTCCACTGAATATTGTGGCCGGCACTTGGGGCAATTTTTAAGGCAGGGATCGCCAAGCTTGGCCGATTTTAAGACTTGTGGACTTCAATTCCCAGAATTCCTCAACCAGCCATGAGTTGAAGTCCATACGTCTTAGCTGCCAAGTTTGGAGACCCCAATATTAAGGCTTGATGGAAGGTCCTCTGAACCTCAGGAGAAACATCCTTCCATGACAGAAAAAGAGCCGAGGTGGCGCAGCGGTTAGAGGCAGGTACTGCAGGCCACTTTAGCTGACTGTGATCCCCAGGTCAGCGGTTCAAATCTCACCGGCTCAAGGTTGACTCAGCCTTCCATCCTTCCGAGGTAGGTAAAATGAGGACCCAGATTGTTGGGGGCAATATAAATACACATTGCTTACTGGTGTAAACCGCTTAGAGAGTGCTTGCACTGTGAGGCGGTATATAAATCTCACAAAATAAATAAATGACAGAGAACACGTTCTTGGATCCTGTTAGAGGAGACCGTTTCACAGAAGGGATACCTGCTCTTCTAGAATGGTCAGAAAGACTTGGAGATAAGCAGTCAAGGAAGTAACCCAACCCTCTTCCAGGAAGGACTATGGGAGGCCACCAGCAATTTGAATTGAACCCAGAAGTCAACTGGCAGAAAACATACCATACAAAGCAGTGGTATTAACAAAGGTATCATGTGGTGGACCCAACATTGCTCATTTCATTGCCTTCCGGACCTACTGAAGTTTGCAAACTCTCTTCAAGGGCAGGCCCATGTAGAGTGCGTTATAGTAGTCCAATTAACTGAACAAGGTGACAAGAACCTTGATGGAGAAGGGTTTCATTTGAGTCTTTCTTTGCTAGACATTGGGGGGAGGGGGGAAGTCCTTCATTGGTTCCTCACCTGCCAAGATCTCCACGTTCTTGATTTTCAGCCACGAAATACGCCAACTGTGTGGCTAGTTGTTCTTTTTCCTCATGGATCTTCTCCCTCGCCTCTCTTTCCGCATGGAAATCGGAGCAGTAGACCTCCATCTGCTCAGGAAAACGATAGTCTTACTTCAACATTTTCATTCTGAAGTCTAATCTTCAGCCCTTGCTCACCTTAAGAGCCCTGGTGGCACAGTGACTAGAGTGCAGTATTGCAGGCTGACTCTGCCCACTGCCAGCAATTCGATCCTGACCTGCTCAAGGTTGACTCAGACTTCCATCCTTCCCAAAGTCAGTAAAATGAGGACCCAGATTGTTGGGGGCCATAGGCTGACTCTGTCAACCGCTTAGAAAGGGCTATAAAAGCACTGTGAAACAGTATATAAGTCTAAGTGCTATTTTCCTTCCTTCCTTCCTTCCTTCCTTCCTTCCTTCCTTCCTTCCTTCCTTCCTTCCTTCCTTCCTTCCTTCCATCCTTCCTATTTCCTTTCTCAATCTTCTTCCTGGTGGCGCAGTGGTTAGAATGCAGTATTGCAAGGTAACTCTGCCCACAGCCAGGAGTTTGATCCCGACCGGCTCAAGGTTGACTCAGCCTTCCGTCTTTCCGAGGCCGGTAAAATGAGGGCCCAGATTGTTGGGGGCAATATGCTGAACTCTGTAAACCACTTAAAGAGGGCTGTAAAGCACTATGAAGCGGTATATAAGTCTAAGTGCTATTGCTATCTAACCAGGCTGGCAGCTTCTGGCTGACTTGGTTTGGGCTGGGAAGTTAAATGGTTCGAGGCCTGGTGCGGATTGGATGGGAGGCCACCATGAAATCTAGCCTTGACTGGGAAATTGAAAAACACCCCAAAATGAGGTATTTCAAACAACTCCCATGCCCAAAAAAAACCCTAGGTGGATGTATCCATAAAGTCATCAGGAGTTGAGATCAAGTGAGGAAGATGTCCCTCACTTTTTCAGGTGACGGGACCTGACTGGACTTCGCAACTAAGCAGGGCCAGTCCCGATCAGGATGGAAGACCACCAGGGAATCTCAAGCTACAGACTAGACTAGATACCTGAGCTCTCAGGACAGCCACCGTCTCAAGCTCTTCTTCTTGCTTCACAAGCATTTGCTTCATTTTGTCGATCTGCAACTGCTTGGCAGCCAGCGCCTTTTCGGCAAGATCCAGTTTGTGAATTAATTCATCTAATGTCGCCTGGTCGGTCCTTTGTACCTGCAGTAGGATGAATCAGGGATGTCACCTGTTGGATTCCAGGGGCCCAGTCACCAAGCCGATCTTGGGGGGGGGGGGGGAAATGGCTAAGCAGGGTTGGACCCGGTTCCTGCTTGGATGGGAGACTACCAGGAAATGTGCTAGGAAGTTGAAAAACATCCCATATGGGAGGAGGAGGAGGAGGAAGCAGAGGAGGAAATAGAAAAAAGAGCAGGAGATAGAAGATGGGAGGAGGAGAAGGAAGAGAAGGTAGGAGAAGGAGACAGAAGAAGGAGGACATAGAAGAAGGTGGAGATAGAAGGAGGAGGAGGTAGAAAAAAGGGAAGGAGAAGGAAGAGGAAATCAGAGGAGCAGGAGGAGGAAGATGGAGGAGATAGAAAAAGAATAGGAGGAGATAGAAGATGGAGGAGAAGAAGGAAGAGAAGGTAGAGGGAAGAGGAGAAGGAGACAGAAGAAGGAGGAGATAGAAGAAGGAGAAAGTCAAGGAGGAAAAAGGTAGAAGGAGAAGGCAGAGTAGGAGAAAAAAAAAAGGGAAGGAGAAGGAAGAGGAGATAAGAGGAGCAGAAGGAGAAACTGGAAGAGGAAGGAGGAGGAAGAGAAAGAAGGTGGAGGGGAGAAGGTGGAGGCGGCAGATGGAGGAGGCAGAGGAGGGGATAGAAGATGGAGGAGGAGAAGGAAGAGAAGATAGGAGAAGGAGGAGGTAGAAGAAGGAGTAGATAGAAGAAGGAAGAGGAGATGGTATTAGTAGTAGTAGGAGGTGGAGAAGGAAGAGATAGAAGGAAGAGATAGAAGGAGGAGAAGGAGGAGGAGGAAGAAGGGGGTGCAGAGGAGGAGACAGAAGGAGGGGATAGAAGAAAGAGGAGGAGAAGGCAGAGGAGATAGGAGGAAGAAGAGGAGGAGGAGGAGGAAACCCAGTGTAGGTTTAAGGAGTAGCCATCCAAGATGGCTTCCCATCCTTAGCCCAACCCCGCTGTTCTCAGCGGGGCTCAATATTCACAGCCGCCCCAAGATCCGCACTTTCTAATCTCTGCCCGGGTGGCAAGTGGGAAGCCCCCGCTGTTCCCCCACAAGGCCCCTCCATCCCTTCCTCCTCCGCTTCTCCTAGTCTGCAGCCAAGCTCTCACCTCTTTGCCTTTTAATTCTTCAACGGTCCGCAAAGCCTCGGTCAGTTCCTTTACCAGCTTGCCGTACGCATCCTGCAGGCTATGACATTTGACTCTGGGGGAGGACGAGGAAGGCAAAATTTAAGCACCCACCGAGGGTCTCCCCCAACTCCCCCTTTCCCAGAAAGCCAAAATAAATCTCAGAGGAGCCAAAGAACCAATATCTCTAAATCACAGCAGACTTTGGATGGGTTTGCCCATCATGGTGAAGAGGACGAATGTACGTTCGGAATATAACCACAAAGACAGAATATGGGAAGAAGCCACCCGAGGCCAATAAAAGAGATTTCTGTTGTAAAATTCAGCCTGCTTAACGCCAAATCTGCAGTGCAGCGTTTCCAGCTTTGGAAAAGCAAATGGGAAATAAAACATTTGCTGAGCTTTCCCCCCACCCCTCCCCAAAAGGCAGCTCAACTGTCTCGGTATTTTTCCTTGATTTTTTCTTTTTTCTTTGCTTTTCATCCAAGAAGCTTCTTCAGTTCAAAGAAGAAGAAAAACCAAGAGAGTCCCGCTGCCTTTCGCAAAAAGCACTTTTGGGATAACCACAACCTGGACAACTGAGAACATCTATGGACATTTGTTGTCACTCTCAGACGGAGTGACAAGCCTATGGAGATTTTGAATCATCCAGGTCACGGTTGTCCCAAAGGTGCTTTTCCAAAAGGCAACTGGACTTTTCTTTCCCCTTGAAGACGTTTCGCTTCTCCTCCAAGAAGCTTCTTCAGCTCTGACTGGATGGTGGGGAATGGGAGAGATTTATATTTATATAGGATGTATGACTGCAAAGGAATATAAATCCTTCCTTTCTCCACCATTGAGTCAGAACCGAAGAAGCTTCTTGCAGGAGAAGTGAAACATCTTCAAGGAAAAACAAAGAAAGTTCAGTTGCCTCTTGGAAAAGCACCTTTGGGACGGAGAGATCCAGTCCCCGGCTCTTTGTTCTCACTTCTCCCACGACACTCACTTCTCGTCATTGGTTTTTGCCTGTTCGAGCTTGATTTCTGACTGCATGCTCTCCACCTGCAACTCCAGTTTCTTAACGGTGTACAACAATTGTTGCTTCTCGTCCAAGTCTCCAACACTGGAGGGGTGTTCTCTTTCAAGAATCTGACACCTGCGGAACGGAGACATGGTAAGGGAAGAAACGTGGTTAAAAATCTGAAGGAACTGGCAGCATTTTTTCTGCTACAGCGCCATGGTGGCATAGTGGTCAGAATGCAGTATTGCAGGCTAGTTTTGCTGATTGCCAGCAGTTCGATCCTGACCGGCTCAAGGTTGACTCAGCCTTCCTTCTTCCTTCCTTCCTTTTCCTTCTTTCCCTCTCCTTCCTTCCTTTCTCCCTCCCTCACTAATTCCCTCTATTTATTCCCTTCCTTCCTTCCTTCCTCCCTCCCTCCCTCATTTCCCTTTCTCATTCTCCTTCCTCATGGCACAATGGTTAGAGTGCAGTATTGCAGGCTGACTCTGCCAACTGCCAGCAGTTCGATCCTGACTGGCTCAAGGTTGACTCAGCCATCCATCCTTCCAAGGTTGGTAAAATGAGGACCCAGATTATTGGGGGCAAGACGCAAACAATGTTTCCACATTGTAAATCACCCAGAGAGGGTTGTAAAGCCCTATGGGCTGCGGCATACAGCTAGTCCTCGACTTACAACGGTTCATTTAGTGACTCTTCGAAGTTATGACAACAGTGAAAAAAGTGACTTATGACCATTTTGCACACTTACAACCGTTGCAGCATCCCCGTGGTCAGGGGATCAATATTTGGACGCTTGGCAACTGACTCAGCTTTAGGACGGTCGCAGTGTCCCCTGGCTCACGTGATTTTTGCGACCTTCTGCTGAGCATAGTCAATGGGGAAGCCAGGTTCACTTAACAACCGGGTTACTAACTTAAGAACTGCAGTGATTCACTTAACAATGGTGGCAGGAAAGGTCGTAAAAGGGGGCAAAACTCACTTAACAAATGTCTCATTGAACAACAGAAATTTTGGGTTCAATTGTGGCCATTAAGTTGAGGACTACCTGTACATGTCTTTGAGGATGTGCAACGATCTTTAAGGATGGGCTGTAAATCACGTTTTCTGAGGCTGAGGTAACTTTGAACCATCATTAAACGAACAGTCGCAAGTCAAAAACTTCTTGTATTGCCAAGAAATACTATGTGGATCAGAGGTGGGCTTCTCTTACCTTCCCTACCGGTTCGGAAGTGCGTGCATTATATCTGAGTTCTGATCCTCTGCGCATGCACAAAGCCTTTGCGCATGCGCAGAGGGTTTGTTGCCAGGCGCTTTCAAGCAGCGGCGACCGGGGAACCGGTTCGAGGGCGTGGCAAGCCGGCCATCACTACCGGTTCAGCAAACGGGGCCAAATTTCCGCCACTGGCTCGCGCGAACCGGCAACAACCCACCATTGATCTGGATGCGTCCATATTCTCTCCCGGAGTTGATTCGACTTAAAAAAAAAGGTATTTGACAGCATTCGATGCTTACTTTTCGTGCAGCTTTTTCTGAATTACTTCTGCTTCTTTTAACTTGGCGTGGGTCTCCTGAAGCTCCCGGAAGAGGGCAGATACTTGTAGGTTCAGCACTTCCACTTCACTGCCCACCTAAAAGAGCGAATTTGTCAACCGAAAAACCGACTGTCTGTCTTGCTGCAAACACGACAAGGCGCGGAAGGAATGTGGCTAACAGCAGGCAGAAGTCAAACAGGTATCTAGCTCTAAGTGAATCACCCACTCAGCATTTAAAACAAAACCTTTGTTGTGCCCTTGAGGCACAGTACAAGAATAATACACACGCCCTGCTCCTACAAAACCAGTGTGTGTGTGTGCCTGGCTGATTCTGCAAAATACACCACTGTTTGTCACCCACAGGAAGAGTTTTCTGTTTAAGTATGGGACAGCAAAGAATGGGGTTAGTTGCAACTAAGTTTAAAACACACACCATTTTTAAGAGGTGGGTGTAGCACCATCAGTGCTAGAAGGGAGGTGTGTGTGTATGTGTGTGGAGAGAAGGAGGAAGAGGAGGACGGTGACTGTGGGGGTCCTTGATGCTATCTGAACTTGGTGGTTTTCTTGCAGACGTTTCAGGGCCTAACTAGGTAACACCATCAGTGCTAGAAGGGAGGGGTGTGTGTATGTGTGTGTGGAGAGGAAGAAGAGGATGATGACCACGACAACAACTGTGGGGGTCCTTGGTGTCTCTGAACTTGGTGGTTTTCTTGCAGACATTTCAGGACCCAACTAGGTAACATCATCAGTGCTAGAAGGGAGTAGGATTTGTTCTCAATTTGCATTCTAGTGGCTTGCCCTGTCAGTGTTGGTGGGATGTTCTTCATGGTTTATTGATTGGGCTTGTAGGAGATGACCAGGCTGAGCCGGAGGGAGGGGTCAAACATATCATCAGACTCAAGTCCCTTTGTGCCCACAAGATATCTAAGTTCAGCCCACCTTGAATTCCACTGACTCTTATCTACCGCCAATTTGCTTGAACCGTTAGTAGTTCAGATTCTTGTAGAGAGCTTAAGCTTGGTATAAATCTTTATACTCATTTGAACTGTCTGCATTTCCTGATTTCGTTGTTTAGTTAGTTTGTTTGGCAATTCCTTGATTGGGATATTGTTCACTTCTTGATTGCTGGTCTGATGTTAACCTTGGTGTTAATCTCTGTTCATCTGGGTGTTGGTTGGTGGTGAGGAGGCATTGTGGTCTTTTAGCTTTTGGATTGTCTCTTTCAAACAGCATGTAGACGTTGTTTATCTCTGTGTGCCTGTTGATGGCCGATTTCAACCCTGAGCTACAAATTTTCTTCTTTATTAGTATCGTTACTATTAACAGCAAAACCAGGAAGTTCAACTCTGCATTAAGGGCAGTTCCTTGCCACTAGGCATTCCTGTCATGGAGGACTCCGGGTGCAACAGATAATGGGAGGGGGGTATCAGCTCTCCTCATTTCCTGCATTCTGTGAATTTTGTGAAATACGCACTATTTTAAACAACTATCCATTTTTTTTTACAGAAAAAAATTGCCCACAGAATGACTTTCTGGCTGGAAATATCTCTGCTGTAAACGTGGCCCTGGGTACTGGGCTAGAACTATACAAATCTGTATTTTATTAAAGCTTTTTAAAAAACATTACATTAATAATTTCCCCTTTCCTAGGTCTTATTTGTTGCCTGAGTGAGTTGTCCAAGCAAAAAATCGCACCCAACATTCACAACCTGCAAGATTATCCATGCCATCTCGTCTTGCTTCCCTTGTTTGGTGTCCACACTGACAAAATCTGGCCATCTGAACTGGTGATGATAATTTACAAGAGGTACCACCTGTAGCTGAGCAGGACCTTCTGCTCTCTGCCTACTCAGTCTCACTGAAGAAGACAACCAGCATTGTGCAACGTGTCAACCTTGGAGCTGACCTAGCCAAAGCCATTTTGACCGCTTCAGTGTTGCCACACTGGAGGTGAGGGATAGGGAGGGGGGATTAGAGATAGCTGGGGTTCTGTAGCCAAAACAAAATTACTGTCTCTTGGGAACCAAGGACATTCTCACACCTGGACCGTGGAAGGAGGAGTGAGATCACCAGGCAACCAGGCAGCGTCTTGATTGGACCATGTGACTGATTGATTGGGGTTGAGGGAAAACTTTTACTTTCAATGAGGTGAAAACCGCGGGAACCTTCGGAGTCGGTTTTCACCAGATCTGTGCCAATATAATATTTCCAATAAAGCTATTATTTGAGGAATTCACCTGCCTCGGAGTTTTGCTTGCTACGAGACTATTACTTGGAACCCTGACACGACGTGTCATAATGGAACATTCTGTGATGTGCAAAGCATAAGATTCTATGCAAAAGTGCAGTCGGGTACAAGCGACGGAAGGAATCTCATTTAAATAACTTTTTGAGTTTTGGAGGAACGAAATGATAAAATCTCTACTGGGTTTGGTGCACTGAGTGTGAATAAATGAGTAGTGGCATCTTTGGTGCTCTCTGAGCTTGGTTGATTTCTTGCAGATGTTTTATTACCCAACTAGACAACATCTTGACAAGGTAAGGTAACATTTGCAAGAAAACAACCAAGCTCAGAGACCACCAAGAATCCTACATTTGCCATTGTCATTGCCGCCATTGTCCTCCTTTTCCTCTCCCCTCCTCCTCCTCCCTTCTAGCACTGATGATGTTCCCTAGTTGGGTAACGAAACGTCTGCAAGAAAATCACCAAGCTCAGAGATCACCAAGGACCCCACAATTCAACCCTGAGCAACAAATATTTTCTTCTATTGGTAAATGAGTAGTACTTACACTTTCACTTCTCTCTTCTTTCTTTTTGGCTTCTTGTTCTGTTTGAGTGCCTTTGTCATCTGTTTTCCTTTTCAAACTCAACAGCCTATGGAAAGCAAGGATTCTGGTGAAACATTGATCTAGGTTCTAGAACGTCTTATTATCAAAGCACATTTAGCTTGAATATTTTTTTGACAATTTGAAGGATGTGCAAATGGATATACATGCAGATGTACAAGCTTATACATTTTGAACCTGCTCTGCAAGGGGACAAGCTATTGTTACAACAGATTTGTCGGCGTTTAAGGGGGGATAATATATGTTTTATCCTTTGTTTTTGTTTTTTAAATTCACATTTTTTCAATGTTTTTGTTTAGTTTTGTTTGATCTGTTTAATTTATTCTCGTTTTGTGATTTAACCTGTCAAATTAAAAAAATAAATAAAAAAAGATTTAAAAAAAAGATTTGAAGGACAAGCTGTTTAACTCAAGTTGCAGCTTAAATTGCGGAGAGCCATATCATAAAACCTCTTATATTACGGTCATATACTGTAAGTGCCCAAGAACACGCTTAAAGGTTTTTTGGATGCTCAAGAGCCATACTGGTATGACCTGAGCTCTTTGGTAGGGCTTATCACCTTTTTACAACGCCTTTAAAAACTGGACTATCTGAAATAGGTGCCACCTTTCGTATATCCATGAAGCGGAAGACCTTCCAGCCACTGAAAATGAGTCAACTCTATGGCTTGGCTCCAGTAGTGGGTTCCACTTACCTTTGCTACCGGTTCGGGAACGGGAGCACGCGTGCAACGCTTCTGTGCATGCGCAGAGCATTTTTGATGACATCCGGGCGGGTGGGCAGAGCCTCCTGCCGCTGCCAGTTCACTGAACCGGTGCAAACCAGTAGCAACCCACTACTGTGTTGTGGCCTGCCCGCAGTTTGTGCAGCCTGGGCCTTTGGAACCTTCAGTACCTCTTGGCAGTGCTGAGAAAGGAGGGGTGACTCCTGAATGCAAGAGCACGCAGGGCTGCCAAGAGGCAGGAAGGTTTACTCCGGAGGAGGTCTACTCGGGAGTAAGACTTGGGGCTAATTGGCCACGCCCCTAGTCTATTTAAGGTCATCAGTTGCAGCTAACAAGCTGCAGAGAACAAGAGAAAGAGACCTGTCTCATCATAGCTTGTTCCCTGACTCTTGTTTTGGCATTCTCTCCATTGGCTTGGATTATCAAGGACTAATTTCCAGGAACTTTGCCAACTCTTGGAAACTCCGTAAGATAAACAGACTCAATTGCTCGTCATTGTCTTCAAACTTTTTGAACTGATACCAGCTATTAATGAAGCTTAATTGATAGCTGGTTGCTTGCTGATAACTGTTTGTAAATTGATGTGTGCATCTTGAGTACTATTAAGACGCTTTATTAGTAGCCTTTGTTTCATTAAATCAGTGTGTACAAACTGCTTGTGTGGTTGTGTGCTTCGTGGGGACAGAACATACTGCTTGGCTCTTATTCAACAGGAAAGGCTACAACAACCATTGTCAGCGCTTCCTGAGGAGAAGCACAATGGGACGGCTGACCATTGGTGGGCTTCCACCTACTCCAAGCTTAACACGCTTGTTTGCGTTGTCTTCTTCCCATTTGTCCCACCACAGATGGGTTGCTCTCCCTACTTCTGTTCTCATGGAAGTAGGTGAGATGAAGCTCAAGACATCTCCATCTTTTTGGTGTTGACTGGTTGGAGAACACCAAACCTTGTGTGGGGCAAGGATGGCGAGATGGAGATGCTACAGAGTTACACACGGAAGCGAGAGAATGATTACTGGGAAAGCACAAAGGTTGAAGGTGGCTAGCAAAGATGTCGGATACAAGTAGAAGAATACAGACTGTTGACACTTCTCCTTCAGTTCCTGCATCTTATTTTCGAGAGCTTCCCGCTTCTGAGTCTCGGTCCTGAGCGAATGCAGGAGCTGGCTGACAGTTAATTCTTCTTTTTCCAAGTATTTCCTGGCTTCGTCCACAGATTTAGTCCGGCTTTAATAAGATAGAAAAGACACATTTGGGGTGAAATGATGACCACTCTCTTATTGTAAGTCAAGGGAGGTTGAACTCCTGATTCAGTTATGGAGCTCAGCCAACAGCTGGCATCCAATGAGCATCACGACTGAATTCGGATTTCAATCTAAGTCTACTCACCAGGTAGACCCACACCAGGAGATCAACTCCACCACAAGGCTAAGGGCACTTTTACTAAGAATAGCAATAATAATAATAATAATAATAATAATAATAATAATAATAATAATAATAATAATAATAATAATAATAATAATAATAATAATAATAATAATAATAATAATAATAATAATAATAATAATAATAATAATAGAATCTTGCAAGTCGCTTCCCCTGTACCTGCCCCCACTTCTTACACTTATGTGAATACTTATGTGACTAGGGGGCTCAGTGGCTAAGACACTGAGCTTGTCGATCAGAAAGGTCTGCAGTTAGGTGGTTCGAATCCCTAGTATAGGTCTCCTGCGTGAGCAGGGGGTTGGACTAGATGACCTCCAAGGTCCCTTCCAACTCTCTTACTGTTACTGAATTAGGGAAGGGTCTGTCTTCAGCCTCTTCCAGATACTTAGTCCTGGACTTTCAACAGTTTATTTAGTGACTGTCCAAAGTTGCAATGGCACCGAAAAAAGTGACTTTTTCAGAGTTACGACCGTTGCAGCATCCTTCCGTGGTCACGTGATCAAAATTCACACGCTTGGCAACCGGCTCATATTTATGACGGTCGCAGCGTCCACGGGGCTCATGTGATCCCCTTTTGCGACCTTCTGACCAGCAACGTCAAGGGGGAAGCTCGATTCACTTAACAACCAGGTTACTAACTTATCAACTGCAGGGATTCGCTTAACAACGGTGGCCAGAAAAGTCGTAAAACTCACTTAACCAATGTCTCACTTAACAACCAAAATTTTGGGCTCAGTGACGCTCGTAAGTCCAGGACTACCCATAGATGTGGAAGATTCTCATTTTCAGCAGCTGTTGACTGACGTGGAAAAGGAGGGCAGGACAGAAGCAGATGTTCGAAAGAGTCAAGAAAATCTACTCACACGTACAGAGCTGCGTTCCCGTGTATTCTTTTCACGTCTACATCCTGATGTTCTTTCAAAGACCCCTCCGCTTCTCCTTCCTATAGGAAAAAACAAATGGTTTTGTCACTTCGATCGACTGGTTTTTTGCCTCCGAATAAACACACTTTATGGCAGAGGTGAAATTCAGCAGGTTCGGACAGGTTCTGGAGAACTGGTAGCGGAAGTTTTGAGTAGTTTGGAGAACCAGCAAATACCACCTCTGGCTGGCCCCAGAGTGGGGTGGGAATGGGGATTTTGCAGTATTCTTCCCCTGCCACGCCCACCAAGCCACACCCACAGAACCGGTAGGGAAAATGTTTGAATTTCACCCCTGCTTTATGGGTTTGTCAAAAGAAGGGGTGAATGAATACTCTCCAAAGCCAGCACTTGGGTCTCTACAATTTTAAGGTCTCCCTTCCTTCTCCTTTGCCCCTCCTCACCCACTTTCAAATCCATTCTGGAGATTAAGTAATCAGGGTTGCCACCTCTGAGGCTATGGGTAGTCCTCGCCTTATGCCCGAAGCGAAACTTATGTCGCTAAGAGAGACATCTGTTAAGTGAGTCTTGCCCCGTTTTACGATCCTTTCTTGCCACCACTGTTAAGCAAATCCCTGCAATTGCTAATTACATAAGTAATTACCTTAATACTTTGTGTATCACACTATTATATTAATAATTACCCGGGTTTCCCCGAAAATAAGACTGGATCGAGGAAACTCCCCGCCAGTGACCGGATCCTTCTTGAAGAGGATCGGAGGTCGCTTACATGCATTCTGATCTCGACGAAGGAGTCTTCGGCCGCGGCCGAGTTGAGCTTCAGCTGCAGCTCTGAAATGATGGCTACTAGATCCGCCTTCTCGGCCTGGAGCTTGACCACTTGGCCCTTCAGCTGCTCCACCTCTTGGGTCATCTCCTTCCTCGGAACTGGACCCTCCTAGGAGAAGAAACTCAGGTGTGACTCGCCTTCCAAAGCGGCCGAGATGTTACGGGCCAAACGCCGAAAGGTTCCAACCGCCCGACCGTCATACGGCAATAAATACAGAAAGTCCTCGACTTACAATTCATTTAGTGACCGCTCAAAGTTACAACGGCACTGAAAAAAAGGGACTTGGGACCGTTTTTCATAGTTAGGACCTTTGTAGCATTCCCACAATGACGTGATCAAAATTCAGGCGCTTAGGCAACCGGTTCATACTTATGACGGTCGTAGCATCCCAGGGTCACGTGATCCCCTTTTGCGACCTTCTGACAAGCAAAGTCAATGGGGAAGCCAGATTCACTTAACCACCCGGTTACTAACTTATCGACGGCAGTGATTCACTTAACAACGGTGGCAAGAAAAGTCGTAAAACGGGGCAAAACTCACTTAACAAATTTCTCACTTAGCGTCATCAGTTTTGGGCTCCATTGTGGTTGTAAGTCAAGGACTGCCTGTACACGGGTTTTTTTCTGGCTAGTTTTTCAATTTGGGAGCCCTCCCTTTCCCCCTCAGCCCCAGACGAAGTCAAAATCTTGTTTTCCACTTACAGTGGTGTTCCTTTCTCCTTTCCCTTCCAGGCTCTGGAGCTGCTGGTGGAGACTTTCATTCTCCAGACATTTGGCTGCCAGACACTGCCGGGCTTCCTTGAATTTCGATTCGTAGAATTCCCGCTCTTCTTTCAGCTTCTCCTTCCAAGCAGACAGCTCTTCAAAACGATCCTTCATGGCTTGGTTCCGCTGCCTCATGGCTTCTGGTTGACCCCAAGAAATGCCCAGTTAGGTGTCAGACTGACGACCTCTTCCCTAAAACACTGAACGTGGAGGTGGCATTCAGCCGGTTCGGGTGAACTGGTAGTAGCAAACTCCCCGGCTCTATGTCGTCCTATTTAGGCACATTTTGAAGCCGCGTGCATGCATGCAAGCAAGCCACGTGCGCGAGCAAAGCGCATGCGTGGAAGGCGGTGTGCATGCGCAGAAGTGCATGCTCCCATTTGCAAACCGGTAGGGAAAGTAAGTGAATACCACCTGTGGTTCAAGGAAAGACTTTGGGGAGGGGGAAAAGCACTCACCATCTCCCAATATTGCAAGGAATACTTTGAGGAGAGTCTTAACCATCTACCAATGTTTCAATCTACCAACTAGGTTGACACTGTCAGAAAAGGACAGAAAGCAGGGATCTGTGGAGATTCGCCGTCATCCAGGTCGCGGTTGTCCCAAAGGGGCTTTTTCAAGAGGCAACTGGACTTTCTTGTCGTTCTTGAAGACGTTTCGCTTCTCATCCAAGAAGCTTCTTGAAAAAGCACCTTTGGGAAAGCATGGATCCTCCAAGATTAGATCAGCCTCAGCCTGTCGTCCAAATTTGTCAGAAATCATTCCTTAAGTTCCGTGTGGCTCATCAACTCAAGTTCTCCAGAAGGACCGTGAAGGGATTAACGTTTTTGAAGTTGGACCCTGCTATATCTGATACAGGGTTGGATTCCACTTACCTTCCCTACCAGTTCGCATTGCGACAGAAGTGTGCATTTTGCACGTGTGCGCTTGCTGCGCTCGCCTCCGTCACATTACGCAAAAGACCCTCTGCGCATGCACAGAAGCCTCTGTGCATGTGCAGAGGGTTCTTTGCCAGCCGCAGTGACCGGAGAACCAGTTCGGAAGCGTGGCCAGCCAGCCATCGCTACCGGTTCGGCGACCTTGGCCAAATTTCCGCCAACAGTAAGCGCGAACTGGTCTGAACCGGCTGAATACGGTACCTCTGATCTGGTATCTCTGATGTTCCAATATTTGAAGGGCTGTCACAGAGAAGGGGGGGAGGTCAACCTATTCTCCAAAGCACCTGAAAACAGAACAAGAAGCAATGGATGGAAACTAATCAAGGAGTGAAGCAACCTGGAACTAAGGAGAAATTTCCTGACAGTGAGAACAATTAATCCATGGAACAGCTTGCCTCCAGAAGTTGTGAATGCTCCAACACTGGAAGTTTTTAAGAAGAGATTGGATAACCATTCGTTTGAAGTGGTGTAGGGTTTCCTGCCTTCCAACTCTGTTATTCTATTCTATTCTATTCTATTCTATTCTATTCTATTCTATTCTATTCTATTCTATTCTATTCTATTCTATTCTATTCTATTCTATTCCTATTCTATTTCTATTCTATTCTTATTCTACTATTCTATTCTATCCTATCCTATTCCTCCTATTCCATTTCTATTCCATTCCTATTCCTATTCCATTCCATTTCTATTCCATTTCTATTTCTATTCTATTCTATTCTATTATTTCTATTTCTATTTTATTATTTCTATTTCTATTCTGTTTTAGTCTTAAGTGTATTGTCATTCCACTGATTAATTGTTCTGTCAGGAAATTCCTCCTTATTTCCAGGTTGCTTCTCTCCTTGTTTAGTTTCCATCCATTCTTTCTTGTCTTGCCTTCAGGAGCTTTGGAGAGTAGTTTGACCCCCTCTTCTTTGGGGCAGCCCCTCAGTTATTGGACCACTGCTATCGTGTCTCCCCTAGTCCTTCTTTTCATTAAACTATAGAAAATAGAAAACAATTAAATAGAACTTAATCACTTGCCTATATCCCCAAAGATCAGAGGAATTAGACTAAGTGTAAGTCCAGGGCATCTTAATCCTAAGTGTTTGGTAGTAATTCTTACTACAGGGGTGAAGAGACCCAGAGGCAGTATCCTCTGTGGAACATAGAGGCCTGAGAAGGACCTGCTGGCCAAGTTCGATGTTGAACATTTACCTTTAAGCTCGTTGTTCTCGGTGATGAGTTCTTTCATCTGTTGAACCATTTCCTCCACACTGGAGCTGCTGAGGGTGGGCGGCACCAGGTTGGGATGTCCATTCTCCACTTCAGTCTTCCCTGACTGCCCATTTTCCAGAGGGATGTTTAAAGGCTTCTTGGACATGGCTCCTGTAGCTTCAATTATTTTAAAAAATAAAAAGGAACGGAGAGAAAGAAAAGGGAAAAATAATAATAATAATACAAGACCCTGATCTACAACAGTGATTTTCAAACTTGGTGATTTTAAAATGTATGGACTACAACTCCCAGAATTATCCACTGGGAAAATTCCCCACTGGGATTTTTTTTTTAAAGGAGGGTAACCAGTTTTTCAAACTTGGCAATTTTAAGAATTCTCCACTGGGGAACTGTGGGAGTTGAAGTTTACATGTTTTAAAATTGTCAAGTTTGAAAAACTGATTTAGACTTTAAAATTTTAACCTTTTCCCATCTTTTTTTTTTAAAAAAATGCTTTTTGAATGCTTTCTGCAACTTCCCGTCAAACTTAAGTTATGGAGTTTGCTATCCAACTTCTAACTATGGTTTAATCTGCTAAGCTTCTGAGGTCACCAAAATTATATAAGTACTTCCCCTTGGCTGATCTAAGTTATGCACAGCTATTTTCAAACCAGAGAATCATTAAAATCATATTCATATAATATATGATTATTAAACTATTATCAGAGATCTGTCTCTTTCAGACAAGTTGGATAAACTATAAATAGTAATACGTTTTGTAACCAGAATCATAGATCATATCTTTGTATCCACATTAAACAACCATATTGGTCTATAATTCTTTCTCTGGATTTTCCTCTGGTTTTGGTCTGGTAGATTAAATAACTCATTAATAATTTCTGCTAATAAATCTATACATTCAATGGGAATTTTAGTGCAGGAATTTTCCTTAATTTTATAGATATGTTAATTTCCTGTTATTAGCTATAGTTATGCCAAATTGCTTTTATGTACCATATTATACTTGAGAATTTCCTTCCCAAAAATCAGTTATTCATTTTGCAGTTCAATCTGATTTATATATAGTACTTCAGAATAAAAATAAAAATCTGGTGACTAATAAACTGGGTCTCTGAATACAATGATAATATATGACTATTTTTGGCCTGAATTCCAGAGATAAGATTCAGATGTTTTGATTGCTTCAGTCAACAGTTTTCACACCCAATTGACAATATTTTTCTTCTGTGCATTTAAAAAAGTATTTAGTGTTCACAATATAGTTGCCCCAATTTTTCCTTAGCTTTACATACATGCTTTATAAGATTCCTCCACATGATTTCTGACATAAAACAGCGATAGATATTTAGTAACTATTTTTTCCCCAAATGTATAAAACTAAAATTGATAGGTTTCTTCCTAGCAGTAGCAGACATATATCTTACAAGAGTCCCAAAGAGTTAAAATTTTAATGGAGTTTGCATTAAAAAGGGTGTTTGTTTTGGTTAATATGTTTATCAAATTTATTGGCCACCCATCTTACCACAGGGTATGTATAAATATCTTTTTAATGAAGCATTCCAAAATCATCTAAAATTAGTGTGGTTGGTTTTAAAGCTCCATACAGAATACTAGAACATATCTTTATTATTCTTTTTCCCCAGCCTAATATTAAATATCTATCAGGGTCTAGAATATATGCTTTGAATGTATCCCAATTTTATAAATATGATTTTTTTTAAAAAGGGGCTTTCTGTTCAACCAGAAGTTCTTCACAACATTAAACTCTTCTGCAATCATTAGTTGTAATTCAAATAAAAAAGCTTAGAAAAAACACCTATTTCAGGATTGTTCTTTGTGGAAACTCAGAAATGAATTGGGATGATACGAGAATTAGCTGAATTAACAATCAAAATCATTAAATGCTCTTCGTGATCAAAACATGTTATAATTTGTGGATCCCAACAAGAAACGAAGTACTTTCTTGTTCCACTGTCACTATAACTAGTCATTATCAAAGCACTCATATTCCACGTTCATTATAATAAGCCTATTAAACAAAATAATGCCTCTAAGCTTTTTAGAGTTTCTATTAATATATGGTACACTTTGTGGTTCTCTAAAAAACGCTTTTCATTTCGTAAAACATGATTCCTGGAGCAAAATTAAAACAGACTATAGTGTCTTTAACTCAACATTTCCCCCCTCATTCTAAAGGGCCTTAATATTCCTCCAAATTATTTTCAAAAACCTGAAGTCACAACTTTTCTTCAAGATAAAATCTCGACTCATATGAGCCTTCTATGCTATTTCCAACAAGCAAATCCAGAAAGAGCAGCCACTTAACTAAGAATATGGATCCAATTTTCTTTTAAAAAGTAACAAAAGCTCAAATGTGTAACCAAATTAATAATAAACACCCTCAACTGTTTTACTAACTAAAAACAAAAGGAAAATAACATTTAATGTTGCTGCGGATAGAAACTCAAGATGCCATCTTCCTATTTCAAGGAATAAGAAATCTTGCGCTCGTTATTAAAACAAATTTCTCAGCAGACCAAAATGTTGGGTATTTTTCTCTCTTCCAGCATTTCAGATTTTGGCAAAGTTTTTGTGCAAAATAACCATTTTGGCCAGGACGGATTACCCTTTTAAAGTCTTCACCTTTCTCTACAAACAGTTTGTTTTCAAACTTGGCAGTTTGAAGAGGCGTGGATTTCAACACCCAGAAGTCCTCGGCCAGCATGCTGGGGAATTCTGGGTGCTGAAGTCCGCACAGCTTATCCAGCTTTCCTCAAGAATTCTGGGAATTGAAGTCCATGCCTCTTAAAGTTTTCCAAGTTTGAAAACCGCTGCTATGTACTGGCTGGTGAACCACAGGAAACGACTGAGATTATAACAAGTCTTCTAGAGTTTTATCGTATTTGGTATCGCTCTATCCTTGAGCCTAATCTGCAGGCCTCTTGAATTGCAAACTGAAAGTCACAGGAGCAGAAAGATGGCTTGGAAAGATTCCTAGTTTACCTGTTCCAACTTATAGGAAAGTGGGTGATTTCCCCATGATTTGGGGTGCTCCAGCTCTTGAGTGCTCATGCATGCAAATCAGTGATGCCAGTATTACATGGGGTGGGGGGAACAGAGGTGGGTTCCTCCCAGTTCGGACCGGTTCACCCGAACCTGTAGCAAACCGCTGGTGATGTCACAATGACATCACGGAACTGGTTCTGTTGGTGCCGGTCTGTGGATGCCGCCATCTTTTTTTTGTTTTTTTTTGGGGGGGGGTGTTATTTTTTCAGATTTTTTTTCTTCTGCGCATGTGCAGAGGCTGAGTTTCCAAGCACTGCGCATGTGCTACCATCTTGTTTTTGGGGGGTTGGGGGGAATTTTTTGAGAATTTTTGGCACTGTGTGCGGCCACGCAGCAGGAAGCAAACCGGCGGCGAGATAAGTTAGAACACACCCCTGGGGGGGGGGGGACGGACAGCAATTTCCCCCAAAGTAAGAGTCCCTTTTTATCCCTGCCTGGATAAAACCTGTTCTCATTTCAGGAAGGGCCCTAAAGCCCTTTTCTGAATCTTGCCTCCAGAAGTTGTGGGTGCTCCATCACTGGAGGTGTTTAAGAAACTGGACAAAATGGCATAGGGTCTCCTGCTTGAGCAGGGGGTTGGGCTAGAAGACCTCCAAGGTCCCTTCCAACTCTATTATTCTGTTTAAGTAGATATTGATCTCGGTGGCGGCAGGGCCAGGAAAGGCCTCTGGCTGTAACTGAATCTCGGTAATCCTTGACAACCACAATTGGACCCACCATTTCTGTTGTTAAGCGAGTTTTGCCCCATTTTATGACTTTTCTGCCCACCGTTGTTAAGCGAATCACTGCAGTTGATAAGTTAGCAACCCGGTTATTAAGTGAATCTGTCTTCTTCAATGACTTTGCTAGCAGGTCGCAAAAGGGGACTGTGTGACCCAGGAACACAGCAAAGGTCATAAATATGAACCAGTTGCATCCGAATTTTGATCACGTGACCGTGGGGACGCTGCAAAGTGTGAAAAATAGTCCTGTCACATTTTTCAGCACTGCTGTAACTGCGAAAGGTCACTAAATGAATCGTTGTTAAGTCCAGAATTTACCTGCGTTGTCTTAACTTTGGAGAAATCCAAGCTCCTCCTATATCTTGTGGGCCAACCGATTCTGCAAAGCAATTCTATTGCAAGTCGAGGACCCCCTAACCCTGCATGCAAAGAAGAGAGAGGGCCATTGCAAGGGCGCCATCCTGGCCAGGGCTGAGCAGAGTCTCCGGCTGCGCAGCCCCCTTGCTTGGATCGGGCCAGGCGTTTCCTGACCTCCGGCCCTTGTCAAACCTTCCTTACCTTTGCAAAAGCGGCTGCAAGAACCAGGGCGCAGATGAAGCCCCGCCAGGGGCGGAGGGAGAGGGAAAGGAGACCGCCTAGTTGCCTATACAGACGGGCAGGCGCTCCGGCTCGGGGTTCCCCGGGGTTGCGGCTCCAAGCGGGGGCTTCCCCCGGCTCAGTGGCTCGACTCCCCCCCCCCCCCCCAGCCTCGCTGCAGGACCCGGCCGGGCAGCGGCTGTTTGGCAAAGCGCGGGGGCTGCCCGGGCGGTGCGTAAAAGCGCAAAGGAGGGCACAGAGGGGCGCGGCGGCGGTGGCGGTGAGGCCGGGCTGGGAGTCCTCGCCCCGCTCGGTGCTGGCTCCGGTCAGCTGACGGCAGGAAGAGCCTCCGCCCCGGCTTTTCCGGGGAGTTGACTCGTTCCGCGGCCGCGCCAAGAAGCGAGGACGCGCCTTGGGAAACCACCAGGCAGCGGCAGACCTTGCCCTTTCTCTTTCCCTTGTCTTTTCTCGCTTTCCTTCCTCTCTCTTTCCCAACTTTCTTTCCCTTTCCCTCTTTCCCTTTCCATTGTCCTTTCTTTCTTTCCCTTTTCCTCTTTCCCTTTCCGTCTTTCCTTTTCTCCTCTTTCTCTTTTCCTTGTCTTTTCTATCTTTCCCTCCTTTCTTTCCCTTTCTCTCTTTCCCTTTCCCCTCTCTTTCCCATGCCTTTTCTCTTTCCCTCCTCTTTCCTTCTCCCCCTTTCCCCTTTTTATCTTTCCCATCTTTTCTGTCTTTCCCTTTCTCTTTCTCTTTCTCTTTCCCCTTCCCTTGTCTTTTCTCTCTTTCCCTTTTCCTTTCTCTCTTTCCTGTTCTGTCTTTCTCTTTTTCTCTTTCCCCTCTTTCCCCGTTTTCTCCAGAACAGAAGGATAGAACCAGTTAGAGGTGAAGCTATTTAATTGAATTACTTCCATATGTTTATAGTGAAGATTGAGGCCTCTTCTTTATTTAGTCCATTTATGCTCCGCCTTTCCATCAAGAGGCAACTGGGAACGTTGTGAATAGGATAATAGGATGGGAAGGGACCTTGGAGGTCTTCTAGTCCAACCCCCTGTCCAAGTATCCTACCATTCCAGACAAATGGTTGTCCGGTCTCTTCTTAAAACCCTCCAGTGTTGGAGCACCCACCACTTGTGGAGGCAAGTTGTTCTACTGGTTAATTTTTCTCACCTTCAGGAAGTTTCTCCTTAGTTGTCTGTTGCTTCTCTCCTTAATTAGTTTCCATCATTGCGTATCCAAATGATCTTTGGGTATCCAATTAACTCCATGACTAAGTCCATTCTAACCATTACATCATTTCCTTGTAACTGAACAGTTAGTTGCTACTTCTAGCTTGTGATCTTCTGAAATGGAAAGTGAGATTAAACAAGTTAATGGGCTGTACAGATGTTCTTAAGGACCTCCCAGCCTTTGATCTTTCCCCCAATCATTATGGGAATAATCACTTCTCAGACGGTCATATACCAAGGAGAACAGACCAAAATTGGTTGCAAGACCTAGCCGAGTTCTTCCTAACTTGGACAACTTCCAGAGTTGAAGATTCCCCTTCCAGAATTTTCACCTGCCATGATTAAGATTCCTAGAAGCTGAATATTGGAGAGGAAGGACTTTGGAGAAAAAATGGCTAACTTAGAGAGGTTTTGTAGCAAATTAAGTATAATCTTTACTGATCAAAGGAACTAAGAAGGATTAGTTTTTAGAAAAAAGAACTGCACACCTGCGGTCTGGGTTTCCTGTTTACTTTTGAACTCGCAACGAAGCAGAAAGATTTATTAATTATTATTAGGCTCAATCAAGCTTAAGGTTGCCTTTAAGAAATGGTCTCTTTGTTCTAAGCAAGGCATATTTTTGCGGTTTGTTTTCTTTTTCATGTCATTTGTTGATTTTTCCCTTTTTTTGTATTTTTCATCTCTGTTTATAATCCAAGTAAATAAAAAACAAATTCTTAGGACAACCTTAAAACGGCTATTTCATTTGGGGCAGGGAGTTGTTCAGGCATTCAGACACATCCTCCCTGTCTTCTGTGTTTTTGCCTTTGGGATTAAATGCCACATGAGAAGGTGCCCAAAGGATGCCCATTTAGTGTGTAAGGGAGATGCCTGAGCCTCATGCATATTTCATATTTCATGCATATTTCAGTTTTGCTGGAGATTTCATGATGTTTCAGCAAAAACGTTGAGCTGGACTTCAGGTGCTTTGGAGAATTGGTTGATCCCCTCCTCTCTGTGGCAGCCCCTCAAATATTGGAAGACTGATATCATGTCACCCCTGGTCCTTCTCTTCACTAGACTAGCCATGCCCAGTTCCTGTAACAGTTCTTCATATATTTCAGCCTCTAGTTCCCTAATCATCCTGGTTGCTCTTCTCTGCACTCTTTCTAGCGTCTCAATATCATTTTTATAACGTGGAGACCAAAACTGGATGCAGTACTCTAGGTGTGATCTTACTAAGGTTTTATAGAGTGGTATTAGTACCTCACTTGATCTTGATTGTATCCCTCTGTGAATGCAATTTAGGATTGCATTGGCTTTTTTGGCTGCCGCCGCACACGGCTGGCTTGTATTTAACTGGCTGTCCGCTAAGACTCCAAGATTCCTCTCCCAGTTCCTGCTATTAAGCCTGGTTTTGCCCAATCTATATGTGTTTTTCTTGCCTAAGTGTAAGACTTTACTTTTCTCTACGTTGAATTTAATTTTGTTAGATAGGGCCCAGTGTTCAAGTCTGTCAAGAGCCATCTGAATCTTGAGCCTATCATCTAGAATGGAAGGGCTCAAAATGGGCTTTAGCTTCTCCTCCAGCTGAGTCAACTCACCAACCTGAGTCAACTCATCCTTCCAAGGGCCAATCTTAGGGAATGGATGGTCCTTACACATGGAAAGTCATCCCGTTTGTCCAACCTCTTCCAGTTTGTAGCATTGTGACTCTTTGTCTCAGCTATTGTATTCAGATCCTTTGGTCAAGCTGTTTTCCAAGGCACCAGAAAGTCAGACAAGGAATAATGGATGGAAACTGATCAAGGAGAGATTCAACCTGGAAATAAGGAGAAATTTTCTGACAGTGAGAGCAATCAACCAATGGAACAGAAATTGCCTTCAGAAGTTGTAGGAAGTTCATCCCTGGAGGCTTTCAAGAAGAGATTGGACTGCCATCTGTCAGAAATGGTGTAAGGTCTCCTGCTTGGGCAGGAGGTTGGACTAGATGACCTACAAGGTCCCTTCCAACTCTGTTAATCTGTATCAGCGAGGAAGTTGTCCTCCGTTTTATTTTGGAAGGCCATTTGTCTTACCTCTGTTTTCCTCCAATCTTTCTTCTTCTTCCATTTTTTCCTTGCATTTGGTCCAACGCTGTGACCTCCATCGGTCAAGACCAGTGCTGTTGAACATTGCAACCTCATTTCAGGCCTTCCAGAATTTTAAGCGCATTTCCCTCTCCTGTGCCTCTCTTTTAACCAGCTTCTAACCAGCCGGGAGATGGATAGAGCTCAAATCCCTTGATTTGCAGCCAAGATAAATGCCTGAGTCTTGGCAAGATTTGCTGATTTCAGTCATATTTCCAACAGCAGGTGACTTTAAAGTACCCTAAAGATCTGCCACTTTCAAAGTTAAGAAGATTAACTCTGGGAGGAGATTAGCTCTGAACTCTCTGGTGGAGAGTCCCCCCCCCCACTTAGCAGAGTTACATCATAAATGTCACCCCGTTGCACGAGGAAGCAGTGTAACAAATGCACATTTTAAAAGGAGCTGTCCTTCAGGTACTCACGCAACTAGTTGTTACCGAAGAAATTCTAGTGGACTCCTTAGTGCTCTCTGATCTTGGTTTTTTTCTTGCAGACATTTCATTACCCAACTAGGTAACATCATCAGTGCTGGGAGGAGGTGGGATGTGCGAGGAGGAAGAAGAGGAGGGGGAGGAAGTCTGAGGGGTCCTTGGTGCTCTCTGAACTTCGCGGTTTTCTTGCAGACATTTTATTACCCAACTAAGTAACGTCATCAGTGCTAGTCCCTAATAAGTAGTCCCTACTAGCACTGATGATGTTATCTAGTTTGGGTGATGAAACATCTGCAAGAAAACCACCAAGTTCAGAGAGCCCCAAGGACTTTACCATTCCAATGGCCAGGCTGCTGGGGAAATGGGAGTTGTAGTCCAACATGCTGGGAGAAAGCCAGCTTTGGAAGACGGTTATACACGCTTACTTGGAAGTCAGTCTGGCTGCAGTTCCTTAAGTCATCCTGTTATTTTGTTTTCAAGTGATAAAATAACTTTGATTCTGTGCTTATTTAGTATCCTTTTGACTATCACTGAGTGTTGCATCTTATAATTGATGGTGATTGTATTTTATTATCATGATCATGATTTATCACTTGTTTGTATGTACACTGAGAACTTATGTCCTGGAGACAAATTCCTTGTGTGTCCAATCACACTTGGCCAATAAAGAATCTCTTCTCTTTTCTCTTCTCCTACTCCTGCTGTGTTCTGTTCTGTTCTGTTCTGTTCTGATTTCTCTTCTCTCTTCTCCTCTCTTCTCCTCTCCCTCCCCTCCTGTCCCTTTCTCTTCTCTTCTCTTCTCTCTTCTCTTCCTACTCCTGCTGTCTATCCTATCCTATCCTATCCTATCCTATCCTATCCTATCCTATCCAGAACAGAGATCCTTTCATAACTTTGCAGACATAATGTTTCAAGTTCCACCTTGGAGACTTTCAACTGAAGGTTACAATTGAGCACAAGGGCTGTGAAAGACCCCCCCCCCCCTTTGTGCCTTCAGAGGCAACTAGGAAGTGATGCTAGCGAAGGAGGAACAATTCAAAACAAAAAAATTAAATCAGCTTTACATGCTCAATTAAATTTCTAAATGTTTTTGTGTATTTCCAGCAGATGGCAATAGCGCCTTTGTGTTGGTTGGCCAGGGAACTTCGATGGAAAATGGAGAAAACTGATACTGCAAGTTGTTACTGTGGCTGGTTGCACCATCATCCAGATGTTGAGATTGGATTTGGTATTTTGGTCCAGCTACCAGTCCTTCCCAAGGACCTGGGATAGGCAGACGTTCTTCTTTGATGGTGTTAAAGATACCACCACAGGATGTAAGCCGTTTCAAGCAAAGCCACCTTTTGCAATTGACTGATGGCAAATTTGTCAATGCCAAAGGTGTTCAAGTGATGCTCCAGATGTTTTGGGATTGCACCCAAGGCCTCTGTGACTATTGGTGCTACCTTTGCTTTCTTCTTCCACAGTCATTCTATTTATTTATTTTTATTTTTTAATTGATTTTTTATTAAATACATTTCTAAATCTGCTCTAAACCAGATTGTAAACATTAAATTTCTAAATCTACATGTGATTTTTGGAAAAAAATATACACATATGGGGTGAGTAGGCTGCCAGAATGATCAGAAAACTCCCAATTCATGTTGTCTGGCTGTCTTCATTCTTGAGACCTTTCACGGTTCATATTTTGGTCTCCGTATAAAAAAATTGGTCAGAGATAGACAGCTTTAGGACCATTTTGGAGGGGAAGAGTTTTCTCCAGCTTCTAATTTGATAGCTTCCATAAATCTGAGGTTAGGCAGAAGATAAGTGGAGTTACCAGAAGCCTTATGATAGCTTTGTTCTTCACAGCACTTAAAAGCAATGGATCCTTTTCTCACTGTGTGCTAAACAACTCTGCAACAGCACTTAAATACCACAATCATCTACAATAATTACTTTTTTAAAAGGATCACACAGCCCCAATTCCAGAACTTTGGATCGCTTACATAGGTCAGCCTACAGAAATAGCAAAGCCTTTGCTTCCAGATGTGCTGGATGACAGCTGTGATCACCATCCAGGCAAAATGATCATTTACCAGAGGAGCTGAAGATGATGCAACTTGTAGTGTAACATCTGGTGAACCTGGGTTGTTCGAAGTACGCATAATCCTGGAAGCCTTTGGAAGGAAGGAAGGGAGGAAGAAAGGGAGGAAGGAAAAAGAGGGAAGAGGAGGGGAAGGAGGGAGGGAGGATGGAAGGAAAGGAGGGGAGGGGAGGGAGGGAAGAAAGAAAGGAACGGAGGGGAGGGGGAAGGAAGGAAGGAATATAATAATATAATATAATAATATAATGTTTATTGTTGGTTATTCTTGTATTTTCTCTTTGCTGTACGCCGCCCTGAGTCCCCCGGGAGTTGGGCGGCATATAAGAAAACCAAAATAAATAAAATAAATAAATAAGGAAGGAAAAGGGAGGGAGAGCAGAAAGAAGGAAGGAAAAAGGAAAGGTAATTGAAGGGAAGGGAGGGGAGGAAGGAAGGAAGGAAGAAAAAAGGGAAGGGAAGGGAGGGGAGGGGGAAGGAAGGAAAAGGGAGAGGAGAAGGAAGGAAAGAAGGAAAAAGGAAAGGTAATTGAAGGGAGGGGAGGAAGGAAGGAAGGAAGAAATAGGGAAGGGAGGGGAGGGGGAAGGAGGAAGGGGAGGGTGGAAATAAGGAAGGAAAAAGGAGAAGGAAGGAAGGAAAGAAGGAAAAAGGAAAGGTAATTGAAGGGAAGGGAGGAAGGAAGGGAAGGGGAAAGAAGGAGGGAGGGGAGAAAGGAAAGAAGGAAGGAAAAAGAGGGAAGGGAAGGGAGAGGAGGGGGAAGGAAGGAAGGAAAATGAGAAAGGGAAGGGAAGAGAGAGAATTGGGCTCAGACTCATTATAAAGCAAAAGATTCTTAAACGTAACATAAAATTGAAACCTGAAGGTTTCCCTCCCCCCCCCCTTTTAGGCTCACTACATACGGAGTTGGGGAAAAAAGATTTGGAACTTTGTTGTTGTATCTGTTGCTTGCAGCCAGAATTCTATCTGCAGAGATATGGAAAGAAATGTCAACACCGCTCCCCCCACCCTCGGAAGAATGGATGGAGCTGACAGAGAAGGCAAAATGGATAATATCAGACAATAAGGCTCTGCATTCATTTTAAGGTCCCCGGCTTTGAAACTTTGCTCTGTTCTAGATGGCAGATTGTTCAACCCTCCCAGCAAACGCTTTCTTTCTCTTGGCTGGGCAAGGAAGGGCCTTCCCACCCCCCACCCCCGGCAGTCCACAGGGGGAAAGGGGGGCTGTTTTCCATCCTCTTTTTGAATGCGGCTTGGTTGAAGGTGCCCGCCGGCTGTAGGCTTTGCCCGTCCTTAAATTGTTCTGATGGATTCATAAATAAACCCACTGGGAGCTTTTGGGAGAACGCGGAGGGGTGCGAGATCGGTTGGTAGTTGAAGAAGCAAGATGGAAAGAAAACTGCCAATAACTGGGCCGCTGCTTGTACCTGCGCTGAAATGTGAATGTGTTTTCTTCTTCTTTTTATATGTTCACTTTTTACATCTTTTATACCTTCCAGGTCGGTCGGTCGGTCAGTCTGTGTCTGTCTGTCTGTCTGTCTGTCTCTCCCTCCCTCCCTTTCCTTCTCTCCCCCTCCCTTCCTTTATTTATTTTAGGAAATTTATATTGCCGCCTATTTGTACATGGTGACTCAAGGCGACTTACAGGAATATCTTCCTTCCTTCCTCATCTCTCTCTCTCTCTCTCTCTCTCTCTCTCTCTCTCTCTCCATCATCCATCATCTCTCTATCATTTACATACCTACTTTCATCTCCCTCTTTCGTTACTTCTTTCTTCTTCACGTGGCCCTTTTTTACCCCTTTTAGCTTTGTCCCTGTTCTGCTTTTTATGTTTCTTCCTAATAGCTGCACCCAAATCCCCTTATCCTGCTCTCTGATCACAATAGCGATTGATTTGACTTGACATCCTGGCTTTCAGCTTGGCACATGGTGCGAAGGCATCTGACGGATTGCTCTGAGCGTGTTGGCAGTGCCAAACACCTGGGAGATGAATCACGTCCACCTGGCAAGAGAGAGGGCTGGAAGAACCTTGCAGAAGAGAATTGGTGCCAGGGGAGATTGGTTCATGCTGACTTTTTGGGGGGGCGGGGCGGGGTTTAAAGCTTCCAAGGTTGCCTCAAGGTTGCTATCTGTCACTTCATTGGCTTTGGTGCTTATTCAAGCACTGGATTTGCAAATTGCTTACAAAAGCATCCAACAATGAACCACATAAATGGAGAAAAAATAAAACAAAACTAGGTTTAAATCATAATGCTAACAATATGAAATGGATGAAGAAGCTTCTTGGATGAGAAGCAAAACGTCTTTCAAAGAAAAATCAGAAAGTCCAGTTGCCTCTTGAAAAAAGCATCTTTGGGAAATGGATCCTTGTTTTCTCTCAGGTTACCTATTAGCTCACCTCTAGGTGGCAGCAAAGAGTTAGATTTTTCTGAATCTCTTTGCCCCCCTCTAATGGTCAACACCCCAGTTATTGTGCTTTTCTTGGCATTCCCAAAGGTGTTTTTTCAAGAGGCAACTGGACTTTCTGGTTTTTCTTTGAAGACGTTTCACTTCTCATCCAAGAAGCTTCTTCAGTTCGGGGTGAATGGTGGAGGATGGAAGAACTGAAGAAGCTTCCTTGATGAGAAGCGAAACGTCTTCAAAGAAAAACCAGAAAGTCCAGTTGCCTCTTGAAAAAAGCAACTTTGGGACAACCATGACCTGGAGCACTGAGAATCTCCATAGATATTTTTCTTAGTATTGTTTACAAAGTGAGTAGGATCCACATCAGAATGAAAACAGCATTCACTTCTACAACGGTTGCCCTTTTCAACCAGCTACGTAGATCTGCTTTGCGGATTAGAGCAAAAAGAGGTAATTGCTCATGAGCAGGAATGAATTCATGTCCTCCCTGGAAGGCACATCAGCGCATGGGGAGCACCGCAGCTCATAAAAGGTATCTCAGCAGGTGACCAGCGACAATGTTCTAATGGTTTCGGTGGGAAGGGAAGGCATCCTGCTGGAAACAAGATTCCCCTGGGAGATGTAGGGGCGGCATTATGCTCTGATGTAAAAGCTTTTGACACAAAAGAATGCACTGATTTGGCTTTATGCAACAATTTATGCAGCCAAGGCCAGGCGAGGGAGCGTTCGCTTAAGAACATCTGTAATATTTTTATGGCCAGAGAATGCCTAATGACACCTCCGAGCTGGCGCCCTATTATTCTCAAAGATGTGCGCATCTTTGGATGAAACCAAATGGATGGAATTTGCATTTTGCCACAAAATGGGAGCTTTTGGATAAAATACATTTTCTTTTTCCTCTTTGGGTCTTAGCTTCAGAACACCCATGATTTAAGGTTGTGTTCTCACAATGTTCGAAGGCAGCATTGGCCACTTTAAGATATATGGACTTCAACTCCCAGAATTCCCCAGGAACTGACTGGGGGATTCTGGGAGTTAAATTCCACATATTGAGAAATACTGTTCTAAGGGATAATGAATGAATGAAGTGACATCGTTTTCAAAGGTCCTCACTGCCCCCCAGGCACCATTCTTTCACTTCACTTTCACTGAAGTTTAAGGTCTTTCTAATTGTCTCGACCTTCAGCATATATTGTCTTGCAACTCAATACCCAAAGACCCAAACTTGGCAACTTTAAGATTTGTGGACTTCAATTCCTAGAATTCTCCAGCCAGCTATGCTGGCTGGAGAATTCTAGGAGTTGAAGTCCACAAGTCTTAAAGTTGTCAAGTTTGAAGACCTCTGGGTTAGAGCATCTGGGTTTAAGGAAAGCAAGATAGCATGGCAGAAATTATAGAGTTAAAAAGCAAGGCATTAAACGGGACATCGATGGACTCTTCTCAAAAGCTACATCAAAAGCTGGTAAGATTCAAAGATGCTTTTTCAAAAAGCAACTGGACTTTGTTTTTTCTTGAAAACGTTTCGCTTGTCATCCAAGAAGCTTCTAAAGGACTGAAGAAACTTCTTGGATGAGAAGTGAAACATCTTCAAAGAAAACCAAGAAGGTCCAGTTGCCTTTTGAAAAAGCACCTTTGGGACAACCATGACCTCATCAATGCTGATGAGATCTTCTGCCAGTTTTGAAAAAAAAAATGTGGAGAGGGGATTTTGGATGAAAATGAGGTGAACATTTCATGATTCTTCTTTCCCTAGGATCACTTAACCGAAAGAATGTGTTTCCCCCCCTGAATTAGAATTTTGTCACTTCCATTTTAGTTCAAAGCCAGGAAACCAACCTGATTATATTACGGTGTATAGAATTTCATTATCTTGATGCTAGAAATGTCACAAAGTACCAATAGAAGAGAATATTTGTAGCTCAGGGTTAAACAGTGGGGTCCTTGGTGCTCTTCTGAGCTTGGTTGTATTCTTGCAGATGTTTCATTCCCCAACTGAGTAACATTCCTGGAACTGATGATGTTACCTAGTTGGGTAATGAAATGTCTGCAAGAAAACCACCAAGTTCAGAGAGCACCAAAGAGCCCATAAAATGAAGACAGTTTCATGTCAGAAGAATATGTTCCTAGAAGGTCAATTGAAATTGAATTAACTGAAATTTATTGCAATCCATTGCAATCCATTTTAAAAGATGTTCGTTTTGTGAAATGAAAGAATTCAATTGGAAAGCATGCACGCTGTCCATATAATAATTTTCCCACTGTAAAGACTGTTAATCCTAAAAACTTTGTGTTTATCATTTCCAACGAGAGTAAATGTCTTTTAAAAAGTTTACAACGTTAGCATGCCTTTAAAATATGCACGTAATTGCATTGTACTGTTATTGTTACTAAATCAATCTGGCTTTAATTACTACTGAGATCTATCCTGATTTTGAATTATATTTGCATATTCATCTAACTAAATTGCTAATTTGCTTTTCCCAATTGTCATGTGAAAGATATCTGTCTCTTGACCTTTCCCCCTTTCTCTTTGCTATAAGGAAACTTAATAATAATAAAAAGAAAAATGAACGTAGATTTATCCTTTCTTCAAGATTCATTATCCTAATGGTTCACTCATTTAAAATGACATTTTTGATTGAAAAAAAAAGGTGAGGTGTAAAAGAAACCACAGCTGTCATCGAAAGATTTCTCTCAGAAGAAAGAAAACACAACTTTAATGTTCAAACATTTTAATATCACAGCAGGTATCTCTTGGTGAAGAGATGATGATATGAAAGGATATTAAGGAATTAAAAATAGGCAACAGATAAAATATCTTGTCTACCATAAGCATCACAGCTACTTAACAATAGTAAGTAAAACTCAGCTGCATTCTAAAAAATACATGTCAAACAGAATATTACCAAGCCAGAATCCCATTTAGAGATATTTCAGGAATAAAAGGATGACAAATGTGTATGACAAAAGAAATCAAAATTCTTGAGATGAGGGCCACATACTGTGTGTCATGATTAACATTTACCAGTCAAAAACAACATACATTTTCAACCACAGCCCAGGCTAAAATTATTCTAAGGTGGAAAACTAGAAACCTTTTATCAATAACTGGCTACACCTAACATTAAAAAGAGCCTTTGAGGCTTTTTTCCCCTGGTTCTAAGAACAATTGCCATGGTTAAATTTATGCCAGGCAGAAAACTATAAAATCTATTATAAATCACCCACACACTTAGCATTAAAAAGGGCCGTTAAGATGTTTTCTTGTTCTAAGAACCAACATCATACCTACATTAAGCCAGGCAAGAAATCTACTCAGGATTTCAACGGCCACATCTAGAATTAAAAAGGGCCGCACAGATTTATTTACCAGTTCCAGTACCTAATGCCTCACCCTAGCAAAAGAGTACTTATTAATTTATTGAGATGGCAATAACTCGTATTAAAGTACGCCACCAGGTTTACTTTGGGTTCTAACAGATTTGGCTGCTACTGAACTTATTTCTAAGAATGTGAAGGAGCAGGACTGGTGAGCAAAAAGGATCCTTCCAGTTTGAGACTCATTGGGGATCCTCAGGGACTGGGAGAGCCTTCTCTCTGAGCGCTCTGGACTCCTCCAGTGTGATTCACCCTCACTGCTCACTCAGGGACTGGAAGGGGTGCCTACCAGTTTGAGACTCATTTGGGGATCCTCAGGGACTGGGAGAGCCTTCTCTCTGAGCGCTCTGGACTCCTCCAGTGTGATTCACCCTCACTGCTCGCTCAGAGACTGGAAGACCTTCTCCACCAGGGGCGCCGTGGCATTTCCACCATCATGCGTGGGGGTCTGCTTTCAGCACAGATGGAATCAGGAACAGTGCAGCCTTTCTCCCAAGAAACGCACCCCATCAACTCACCTGTGCTGGTGCATGAATGTAGGCAGGCTATGAATGTGGAGGAGGAGGACTGGTGAGCCAAAAGATTCCCTTCCAGTTTGAGACTCATTTGGGGATCCTCGGGGACTGGGAGAGCCTTCTCTCTGAGCGCTCTGGACTCCTCCAGTGTGATTCGCCCTCACCGCTCGCTCAGGGACTGGAAGGGGCACCTTCTCTCTGAGCGTTCTGGAGCCTTCCAGTGTGATTCGCCCTCACCGCTCGCTCAGGGACTGGAAGGGGCGCCTTCTCTCTGAGTGTTCTGGAGCCTTCCAGTGTGATTCGCCCTCACCGCTCGCTCAGGGACTGGAAGGGGCGCCTTCTCTCTGAGTGTTCTGGAGCCTTCCAGTGTGATTCGCCCTCACCGCTCGCTCAGGGACTGGAAGGGGCGCCTTCTCTCTGAGTGTTCTGGAGCCTTCCAGTGTGATTCGCCCTCACCGCTCGCTCAGGGACTGGAAGGGGCGCCTTCTCTCTGAGTGTTCTGGAGCCTTCCAGTGTGATTCGCCCTCACCGCTCGCTCAGGGACTGGAAGGGGCGCCTTCTCTCTGAGTGTTCTGGAGCCTTCCAGTGTGATTCGCCCTCACCGCTCGCTCAGGGACTGGAAGGGGCGCCTTCTCTCTGAGTGTTCTGGACCCTTCCAGTGTGATTCGCCCTCACCACTCGCTCAGGGACTGAAAGGGGCGCTTTCCAGTTTGAGACTCATTTGGGGATCCTCAGGGACTGGGAGAGCCTTCTCTCTGAGCGCTCTAGACTCCTCCAGTGTGATTCACCTTCACCGCTCGCCCAGGGACTGGAAGGGGCCCCTTCACCTTCTCTCTGAGTGTTCTGGAGCCTTCCAGTGTGATTCGCCCTCACCGTTCGCACAGGGACTGGAAGGGGCGCCTTCTCTCTGAGTGTTCTGGAGCCTTCCAGTGTGATTCGCCCTCACCGCTCGCTCAGGGACTGGAAGGGGCGCCTTCTCTCTGAGTGTTCTGGAGCCTTCCAGTGTGATTCGCCCTCACCGCTCGCTCAGGGACTGGAAGGGGCGCCTTCTCTCTGAGTGTTCTGGACCCTTCCAGTGTGATTCGCCCTCACCACTCGCTCAGGGACTGAAAGGGGCGCTTTCCAGTTTGAGACTCATTTGGGGATCCTCAGGGACTGGGAGAGCCTTCTCTCTGAGCGCTCTAGACTCCTCCAGTGTGATTCACCTTCACCGCTCGCCCAGGGACTGGAAGGGGCCCCTTCACCTTCTCTCTGAGTGTTCTGGAGCCTTCCAGTGTGATTCGCCCTCACCGTTCGCACAGGGACTGGAAGGGCCCCCTTCACCTTCTCTCTGAGTGTTCTGGAGCCTTCCAGTGTGATTCGCCCTCACCGCTCGCTCAGGGACTGGAAGGGGCACCTTCACCTTCTCTCTGAGCATTCTGGAGCCTTCCAGTGTGATTCGCCCTCACTGCTCGCTCAGGGACTGGAAGGGGTGCCTACCAGTTTGAGACTCATTTGGGGATCCTCAGGGACTGGGAGAGCCTTCTCTCTGAGCGCTCTAGACTCCTCCAGTGTGATTCACCCTCACTGCTCGCTCAGAGACTGGAAGACCTTCTCCACCAGGGGCGCCGTGGCATTTCCACCATCATGCGTGGGGGTCTGCTTTCAGCACAGATGAAATCAGGAACAGTGCAGCCTTTCTCCCTAGAAATGCACCCCATCAACTCCCTATCAATTCCATATCTATGTTGGTATGTGGGATGCTTTGGGGGCGTTCTCAAATTCTAAGAACTACAGCTATGGCTAACATTATACCATACCAAATAACTAATTACTACTTTAAGAATCACTAACCACACCTAGCATTAGAGAGGGCCCTAGACATTCTTCTTGGTTTTAAGAACCATTGCCTGGTCTAATAGCCAAGAGGCAAGAAAATCATGGGTTCTTATATACATCACGGAACACACTTAGATTTAAAAAGAGTACTTGACCTTTTCTTTCTGGGTCTAAAAACCATGAGTAAAACTACGCCAGGCAAGAAAACTAGAAATTCTATTATCTATCAACAGACACAGACAGCATTAAAATGTGTAGTATGGTGTGTTAATCAGAGTGGCTTACAATTTCATTGATTTTTCTACAGGTCAGTTTTGATTGAGTGGGTGAAGTTGCATTCTTGGCGAAGATCATATTCATTCTTGCTTTCCATTCTTTCTTCTATTCTCACCATCAACACTGGAGGTGGACAACTCAGTCTTCTCTCTTCTAAGAGGTTGTACTACATGCCTTTGAGATAAAAAAATCAATGTTACTGCAGCTGCCATGGGAATATTACTCCTAAGAATAGAATAGAATACAATAGAATTCTTTATTGGCCAAGTGTGATTGGACACACAAGGAATTTGTCTTTGGTGCATATGCTCTCAGTGTACATAAAAGAAAAGATACATTTGTCAAGAATCATGAGGTACAACACTTAATGATTGTCATAGTGAATTGTCATACACTATTACCTCAGATGCAGGGGTTACCCTTGCTTGCCTGGGCAAAAGGGTCTATCAGTTAGTGGAAGACCACCCCCTCCCTCCGTTATCCCCAAACTTTGAAGAATACAAGTCTCAACTCAACTTATTTCACAGCATAGAGGCCACAGCGCAGCCGAAGGCTAACAGGCTTGGGCTGGGGACATTTTTTTTGCTGTTTTTCCTTCTTTCACTTTTGCTTCTTCCTCTGCCATGCCACACAAGGGTTGTCTCTTTCCAAGGAACGTTACTTCAGTTGCCACCGGAGTTTTATTCCTAAGAATGCACAATGCACCGTGGTTACTATTACCTCATATGCAGGGTTACCCTTACTTATCTAGGAAACTTACCAAGCATAAAGTAGTAGAAGACCAACCCCACCCATATCCTAAAATCTTGGGAGACTGTAAGACTCAACCAAACTTACTTCACAGCATAGAAGACGACATAACAGGTGAAGGCTAACAGTCTTGGGCTGGAGATATTTTCTTGCTTTCTTGTTTCTTCCTTCACTTTTCTTTCTTCTTCTGCCGTGCCCAGCAAGCGTTGTCTCTTCCAAGGAAAA
Source organism: Diadophis punctatus similis (assembly GCA_023053685.1). NCBI lineage: Eukaryota > Metazoa > Chordata > Lepidosauria > Squamata > Dipsadidae > Diadophis > Diadophis punctatus. The sequence continues at coordinate 84,401,712 of JALIGW010000004.1, read as the reverse complement.
TTTGTCAGCAACACTTGTTCCTCCCCTCAGTCTGCAAAGCTAGAAAACTATAAGATCTTTTATACATCAACAGCCACATCTAGCATTAGAAAAGGTCCATTGAGGTTTTCTTTCTAGTTCTAAGAACCATTGCCAGGGCTAAATTATGCCAGGCAGAAATCTATAAAATCTATAATCGATCAATGGCCACACCTAGCATTAAAAAGGTCCATTGAGGTTTTCTTTCTGGTTCTAAGAACCATTGCCAGGGCTAAATTATGCCAGGCAAAAAAGGTATAAAATCTATTATCAATTACTGGCCATACCTAGCATTAAAAAGGGCCGTTGAGGTTTTCTTTCTGGTTCTAAGAACCATTGCCAGGGCTAAATTATGCCAGGCAGAAATCTATAAAATCTATAATCGATCAACGGCCAACCTAGAATTAAAAAGGGCCATTGAGGTTTTCTTTCTTATTCTAAGAACCACTGCCAGGGCTAAATTATGCCAGGCAGAAATCTATAATCGATCAATGGCCACACCTAGCATTAAAAAGATCCATTGAGGTTTTCTTTCTGGTTCTAAGAACCATTGCCAGGGCTAAATTATGCCAGGCAAAAAAGGTATAAAATCTATTATCAATTACTGGCCATACCTAGAATTAAAAAGGTCCATTGAGGCTTTCTTTCTGGTTCTAAGAACCATTGCCAGGGCTAAATTACGCCAGGCAGAAATCTATAAAATCTATAATCGATCAACGACCATACCTCACATTAAAAAGTGCCATTGAGGTTTTCTTTCTGGTTCTAAGAACCATTGCCAGGGCTAAATTATGTCAGGCAAAAAAGGTATAAAATGTATTATCAATTACTGGCCATACCTAGAATTAAAAAGTGCCGTTGAGGTTTTCTTTCTGGTTCTAAGAACCATTGCCAGGGCTAAATTATGCCAGGCAAAAAAGGTATAAAATCTATTATCAATTACTGCCCATACCTAGAATTAAAAAGGGCCGTTGAGGTTTTCTTTCTGGTTCTAAGAACCATTGCCAGGGCTAAATTATGCCAGGTAAAAAAGGTATAAAATCTATTATCAATTACTGGCCATACCTAGAATTAAAAAGGGCCGTTGAGGTTTTCTTTCTGGTTCTAAGAACCATTGCCAGGGCTAAATTATGCCAGGCAAAAAAGGTATAAAATCTATTATCAATTACTGGCCATACCTAGCATTAAAAAGGGCCATTGAGGTTTTCTTTCTGGTTCTAAGAACCATTGCCAGGGCTAAATTACGCCAGGCAGAAATCTATAAAATCTATAATTGATCAACGGCCAACCTAGAATTAAAAAGGGCCATTGAGGTTTTCTTTCTTATTCTAAGAACCACTGCCAGGGCTAAAGTATGCCAGGCAGAAATCTATAAAATCTATAATCGATCAATGGCCACACCTAGCATTAAAAAGATCCATTGAGGTTTTCTTTCTGCTTCTAAGAACCATTGCCAGGGCTAAATTATGCCAGGCAAAAAAGGTATAAAATCTATTATCAATTACTGGCCATGCCTAGCATTAAAAAGGTCCATTGAGGTTTTCTTTCTGGTTCTAAGAACCATTGCCAGGGCTAAATTATGCCAGGCAGAAATCTATAAAATCTATAATCGATCAACGGCCACAACGAACATTAAAAAGGATCGTTGAGGTTTTCTTTCTGGTTCTAAGAACCATTGCCAAGGTTAAATTATGCCAGGCAGAAATCTATAAAATCTATAATCGATCAACGACCATACCTCACATTAAAAAGTGCCATTGAGGTTTTCTTTCTGGTTCTAAGAACCATTGCCAGGGCTAAATTATGCCAGGCAAAAAAGGTTTAAAATCTATTATCAATTACTGGCCACACCTAGAATTAAAAAGGTCCATTGAGGTTTTCTTTCTGGTTCTAAGAACTATGGCCAGGGCTAAATTATGCCAGGCAAAAAAGGTATAAAATCTATTATCAATTATTGCCCATACCTAGAATTAAAAAGGTCCATTGAGGTTTTCTTTCTGGTTCTAAGAACCATTGCCAGGGCTAAATTACGCCACGCAGAAATCTATAAAATCTATAATTGATCAACGACCACACCTCACATTAAAAAGTGCCATTGAAGTTTTCTTTCTGGTTCTAAGAACCATTGCCAGGGCTAAATTATGCCACGCAAAAATCTATAAAATCTATAATCGATCAACGACCACACCTCACATTAAAAAGTGCCATTGAAGTTTTCTTTCTGGTTCTAAGAACCATTGCCAGGGCTAAATTACGCCACGCAGAAATCTATAAAATCTATAATCTATCAACGGCCACACCTAGCATTAAAAAGGGCCATTGAGGTTTTCTTTCTGGTTCTAAGAACCATTGCCAGGGCTAAATTATGCCAGGCAAAAAAGGTACAGAATCTATAATCTATCAACGGCCACACCTAGCATTAAAAAGTGCCATTGAGGTTTTCTTTCTGGTTCTAAGAACCATTGCCAGGGCTAAATTACGCCATGCAGAAATCTATAAAATCTATAATCTATCAACGGCCACACCTAGCATTAAAAAGGGCCATTGAGGTTTTCTTTCTGGTTCTAAGAACCATTGCCAGGGCTAAATTATGCCAGGCAAAAAAAGGTACAGAATCTATAATCTATCAACGGCCACACCTAGCATTAAAAAGGGCCGTTGTGGTTTTCTTTCTGGTTCTAAGAACCATTGCCAGGGCTAAATTATGCCACGCAGAAATCTATAAAATCTGTAATCTATCAACGGCCACACCTAGCATTAAAAAGGGCCATTGAGGTTTTCTTTCTGGTTCTAAGAACCATTGCCAGGGCTAAATTATGCCAGGCAAAAAAGGTACAGAATCTATAATCTATCAACGGCCACACCTAGCATTAAAAAGTGCCATTGAGGTTTTCTTTCTGGTTCTAAGAACCATTGCCAGGGCTAAATTACACCACGCAGAAATCTATAAAATCTATAATCTATCAACGGCCACACCTAGCATTAAAAAGGGCCATTGAGGTTTTCTTTCTGGTTCTAAGAACCATTGCCAGGGCTAAATTATGCCAGGCAAAAAAGGTACAGAATCTATAATCTATCAACGGCCACACCTAGCATTAAAAAGGGCCGTTGTGGTTTTCTTTCTGGTTCTAAGAACCATTGCCAGGGCTAAATTATGCCACGCAGAAATCTATAAAATCTGTAATCTATCAACGGCCACACCTAGCATTAAAAAGGGCCATTGAGGTTTTCTTTCTGGTTCTAAGAACCATTGCCAGGGCTAAATTATGCCAGGCAAAAAAGGTACAGAATCTATAATCTATCAACGGCCACACCTAGCATTAAAAAGGTCCATTGAGGTTTTCTTTCTGGTTCTAAGAACCATTGCCAGGGCTAAATTATGCCAGGCAGAAATCTATAAAATCTATAATCGATCAACGGCCACAACGAACATTAAAAAGGATTGTTGAGGTTTTCTTTCTGGTTCTAAGAACCATTGCCAGGGCTAAATTATGCCAGGCAGAAATCTATAAAATCTATAATCGATCAACGGCCACACCTAGCATTAAAAAGGGCCGTTGTGGTTTTCTTTCTGGTTCTAAGAACCATGGCCAAGGTTAAATTATGCCAGGCAGAAATCTATAAAATCTATAATCGATCAACGACCATACCTCACATTAAAAAGTGCCATTGAGGTTTTCTTTCTGGTTCTAAGAACCATTGCCAGGGCTAAATTATGCCAGGCAAAAAAGGTTTAAAATCTATTATCAATTATTGCCCACACCTAGAATTAAAAAGGTCCATTGAGGTTTTCTTTCTGGTTCTAAGAACCATTGCCAGGGCTAAATTACGCCACGCAGAAATCTATAAAATCTATAATCTATCAACGGCCACACCTCGAATTAAAAAGGACCATTGAGGTTTTCTTTCTGGTTCTAAGAACCATTGCCAGGGTTAAATTATGCCACGCAAAAATCTATAAAATCTATAATCGATCAACGACCACACCTCACATTAAAAAGTGCCATTGAAGTTTTCTTTCTGGTTCTAAGAACCATTGCCAGGGCTAAATTACGCCACGCAGAAATCTATAAAATCTATAATCTATCAACGGCCACACCTAGCATTAAAAAGGGCCATTGAGGTTTTATTTCTGGTTCTTAGAACCATTGCCAGGGCTAAATTATGCCAGGCAAAAAAGGTACAGAATCTATAATCTATCAACGGCCACACCTAGCATTAAAAAGTGCCATTGAGGTTTTCTTTCTGGTTCTAAGAACCATTGCCAGGGCTAAATTACGCCATGCAGAAATCTATAAAATCTATAATCTATCAACGGCCACACCTAGCATTAAAAAGGGCCATTGAGGTTTTCTTTCTGGTTCTAAGAACCATTGCCAGGGCTAAATTATGCCAGGCAAAAAAAGGTACAGAATCTATAATCTATCAACGGCCACACCTAGCATTAAAAAGGGCCGTTGTGGTTTTCTTTCTGGTTCTAAGAACCATTGCCAGGGCTAAATTATGCCAGGCAGAAATCTATAAAATCTGTAATCTATCAACGGCCACACCTAGCATTAAAAAGGGCCATTGAGGTTTTCTTTCTGGTTCTAAGAACCATTGCCAGGGCTAAATTATGCCAGGCAAAAAAGGTACAGAATCTATAATCTATCAACGGCCACACCTAGCATTAAAAAGTGCCATTGAGGTTTTCTTTCTGGTTCTAAGAACCATTGCCAGGGCTAAATTATGCCACGCAGAAATCTATAAAATCTATAATCTATCAACGGCCACACCTAGCATTAAAAAGGGCCATTGAGGTTTTCTTTCTGGTTCTAAGAACCATTGCCAGGGCTAAATTATGCCAGGCAAAAAAGGTACAGAATCTATAATCTATCAACGGCCACACCTAGCATTAAAAAGGGCCGTTGTGGTTTTCTTCCTGGTTCTAAGAACCATTGCCAGGGCTAAATTATGCCACGCAGAAATCTATAAAATCTGTAATCTATCAACGGCCACACCTAGCATTAAAAAGGGCCATTGAGGTTTTCTTTCTGGTTCTAAGAACCATTGCCAGGGCTAAATTATGCCAGGCAAAAAAGGTACAGAATCTATAATCTATCAACGGCCACACCTAGCATTAAAAAGTGCCATTGAGGTTTTCTTTCTGGTTCTAAGAACCATTGCCAGGGCTAAATTATGCCAGGCAAAAAAGGTACAGAATCTATAATCTATCAACGGCCACACCTAGCATTAAAAAGTGCCATTGAGGTTTTCTTTCTGGTTCTAAGAACCATTGCCAGAGCTAAATTATGCCAGGCAAAAAAGGTTTAAAATCTATTATCAATTACTGATCACACCTAGAATTAAAAAGGTCCATTGAGGTTTTCTTTCTGGTTCTAAGAACCATTGCCAGAGCTAAATTATGCCAGGCAAAAAAGGTATAAAATCTATTATCAATTACTGGCCACACCTAGAATTAAAAAGGGCTTTCTAGTTCTAAGAACCATTGCCAGGGCTAAATTACCGTATTTTTCGGAATATAGGACGCACCGGAGTATTAGACGCACCTGGATTTAGAGGAGGAAAACAAGGAAAAAAGTATTCTGAACCAAATGGTGTAACAATATATTATTTAATAAAATACCAGTGTAGCAGAATAATTTTTACAACCATGTATACTTTTTGCAACCATGTATACTTTTTACAACTATGTATACTTTTTACAAACTTCAAACTTGACAGCTTTAAGACTTGTCCAGAATTCCTCCTCCAGGCATGCTAGCTCAGGAATGGGAGTTGAAGTCCACAAGTCTTAAACCTGCCAGGTTTGAAGACCCTTGCACCCCTAACTCCTAACCCAGGGGTCTTCAAACTTGGAAGTTGGTCTTCAAAGCTGTGGGCTCGCTTTGGGCAGCAGCAGCGGCGGCGGCTCCTTAGCTGCCTCAGGAGCAGGCTTCGGCCAGCAACGGCGGCAGGGACTTTCCTGTGGTCCAGCGGCGGCTTTCCCTTGGTCCGGCTGTGGTGAGCATCAGCGGCGGGCGGTGGCAGGAAGCGGCGGCGGAAAGCAGCGGCGGGAATCGGCGGTTGAAAGCGGCGGCGGCGGGCATTGGCGGCGGGAAGCGGTGGCGGGCATTGGCGGCGGACATTGGTGGTGGAAAGCGGCGGTGGGCAGCGGCGGTGGAGGCGGGCAGCAGCGGCTGCAACATCCGGAGTATAAGACGCACCCAGTTTTTGACCCTCTTTTTGGGGGTAAAAAGGTGCGTCTTATACTCCGAAAAATACAGTATGTCAGGCAAAAAAGGTATAAAATCTATTATCAATTACTGATCACACCTAGAATTAAAAAGGACCATTGAGGTTTTCTTTCTGGTTCTAAGAACCATTGCCAGGGTTAAATTATGCCACACAGAAATCTATAAAATCTATAATCCATCAACGGCCACACCTAGAATTAAAAAGGGTCATTGAGGTTTTATCACTATCATTCACATCAGACCAACAATCCAGAAATACAGAATGCCTCAATCAAGGAACTGCCAACGAAGCTAACAACAAAGAACCTCCAAGACCATTTGCACCAACACTGAAAGAAGCCACTAGAACATAAATTGAGAGCAAACTGCACTCCCTTCCAGCACTGATGTTCCCTAGTTTCATAATGAAATGTCTACAAGAAAACCACCAAGGACGCCTCATTTCAACCGTGAGCCACAAATATTCTCCTTTGTTGGTATACCTCGTATCCAATTGCATCACCAGGTTCACTTTCAGTTCTAAGAAGTCTGGCTGGTACTGGCATTATTTCTAAGGGTGTAAAAGTGGGAGGGAGGTAATCCCAAAGGATTCCCTTCCGGTCTGAGTCTCACTGAGGGGGTCTTCAGGCACTGGAGGAGGCTTCTAGCTGAGCGCTGTTGTCTCTTCCAGTGTGATTCGCCCTCACTGCTCACTCAGGGACTGAAAGGGCGATCCCAGAGAGGACTACTAGTGTGAGTCTCCCACAGTGTCTGCTCAGGGACTCAATGAGACAGGCAGCGGATTGACTCCCGGCTCATTCAGTGTGAGCGTCAGAGAGTGGAAGCTCAGGGACTGAAAGACCTCTATAAGTAGGGGCATCACCCCCATCTCCAGGCTGTGTTGGAATGTGGAATGCGCTCTGGTTCTAAGAACCACAGCCAATAGCCAAAAGTATGTTGGGTCAGAAATTTTTTTGATACTTTTTACCTAAGTTTGTCACACTTATGACTGCTCTTTTTACCATTGATACTTTGTAATGTTTTTTTTAAAAAAATATTTGCTAAAGCAAACCTTAGAGTAAACTTTAGCAAGGCCCAAAGATTTTTGCAGTAACAAACATGTTGCAAACAGTACCTGCCAGGCTTCCTCACTTTCATGATACACCACTGAAGAGTAAATGAAACCATCTGTCTTACTGTTGATGTCTTCTTCTTCATCTACAGGTCAGTTTGGATTCATGCCTTTGAAAAAAAAATCAATGTCACTAAATGACCAACTCATGTTCAGAAACTAGAATACCAATCAAGTAATTTTACAAAGGGGCTTTTATGTGCTTTATCCTACGAGTGAAAGAAAGCACGATAGAATGAATTGGAACGTTGTGCCCTTGGGAATACCTCAGACCAAGCAACTATTTAATTTTTGTATTTTATTTTATTTAGTTATTTTGTCAAGCACATATTAGATAATATATATATAAGTATAAACATGATTTGAATACATGAAATGAATAACATTAGGACAGGGACAGTAGGCACGCTGGTGCACTTATACATACCCCTTACGGACCGCTTAGGAATGGGGTGAGCTCGACAGTAGAGAGTCTAAGGTTACAATTTTGGGGGTTTGGGGAAGAAACCACAGAGTCAGGTAGTGCATTCCAGGCATGGACCACTCTGTTGCTGAAGTTGTATTTTCTGCAATCGAATTCGGAGCGGTTTACATTAAGTTTGTATCCTTTGTGTGCTTGTGTATTATTGTGGTTGAAGCTGAAGTAGTCACTGACAGGTAGGACATTGTAGCAAATAATTTTATGAACTATGCTAAGGCAGCATAGTTCTAAGTTGTCCTTAACTAGTCCTCTACATGTTTTATTTTCAGGACTTGAGGTGTGACTAAAATTTTCTCATGTCCCCAGAGTTGACTTTATTCAAGAAAGTAAGGGCAACTCCAGGTATTGAAGCTATTTTGCCTTTAAGCTAATTTTAATGCTTGTTCACTGGTGGTAATTTCCCTGCTTTTAACTGCCCCTGGCTAAAATTGCCTCAGCTTTATTCCTGAGAGTAAAGTCAGCTCCTTTTTAGTTAACTTTGCCCTTCTCTTACTTGCAGTACTTTTAGTCTGCAAGGACATGGCTATAATTACACCAGACTTTACTGGGAAGTTAATTTTAACTCTTATTCACCTGTGGTGGTTTGGTCCTTTTAAAAGGACATGGTTGAGATTACCTCGGGTTCCACCAAAATTTTATTCTAAGAACTTGGCTAAAGTTACCTCAAACCTCAAGAATTGACTTTATTTCAAGAAAATAAGATCAACTCCTGGACCTGAAGTAATATTAGTTAACTTTTGCCTTTAGTTACTTGAAGTAGATACTTTCTACATATTTTGCTTCTTTAAGGACTTGAGTCTTGACTAAAATTACCTCAGGTGACTTTATTCCTGAGAGCAAGGTCAGCTCCTGAGGGAATTTTATCTTTATCTTTAAAACTGTTTTTAATTTTGACTCACCTGTGGTGGTTTGGTCCTTTTAACAGGACATGGCTGAGATTACCTAGAATTCCACCAGTATTTTACTAAAAATGGGAGCCTTGGCTGACATTACCTCAGAATTGCCCTAAGAGCTGGCTCTATTTCAAGAAAGTAAGGTCAACTCTTGGACCTGAAGTAATTTTAGTTAACTTTTGCCTTTAGTTACTTGAGGCAACTAGTCTTCTACATGTTTTGCTTCTTTTAAGGACTTGAGCTTTGACTAAAATTTCCTCAGGTCCCAAGAAATCACTTTCTTCAAGAAAGGAAGGGCAACTCCAGATACTGAAGCTATTTTGCCTTTAAGCTAATTTTAATGCTTGTTCACCTGTGATAATTTCCCTGCTTTTAACTGCCCCTGGCTATAATTACCTCAGCTTTATATACTGAGAGAAAAGTCAGCTCCTAGGCCTGAAGTAATTTTAAACTCTCTCCTCTACCTACTTGAAGTACTTTTAGTCTGCAAGGACATGGCTATCATTACCTCAGACTTTACTCCGAAGCTAATTTTAACTTATTCACACCTGTGGTTTGGTCCTTTTTAAAGGGACACGGCTGTTACTACCTCAGGTTCCACCAACATTTGACTCTAAACCCTTCAGTCTTGGCTAAAATTACCTCAGACCTCAAGAATTGACTTTAATCCCGAGGACAGGTCAGCTCCTAAGGCAATTTTACCTTTAGAGCTAATTTTTTCACACCTGTGGTGGGTTTGGTCCTTTTTAAGGGACATGGCTGACATTACCTCAGGTTCCACCAAAAATTTTAAGAACTCGAGTCTTGACTAGAATTACTTCAGTGGTTTGCGTTATTCCTTGAGGCAAACCCATTGGTAAGACAGAGGTAACATATCTCGAGTGACCTGTGGTACAGGTACCTTTGAGATATTACCTCAGCGGCCCCTGGTGTTTTACTCCTTAGAATAGGGGTTAAAATTACCACAGGTGCTACCCTTACTCCCCGAGAACAATAGGCTATTAACTGGCTAAAGAACTCACGCTCCCCTCCGTATCCCACAACATATTAAAAAGTCTCAGGTAGAATTACCTCAAAAGCTCAAAAGGCCCTGCCCGGCCTCGAGCTCGAGGACTTGGGCTGCGGAGGCGCCGGTGAGAGATTTTTTTGGGGCTCTCCGGCGCCCCGCAGCATCGTCCCTTTCGAGGAACGAGAGACGCGGCAGCAACCGAGTCTGCAGTTTCGGCAGCGCGCTCGCTAATTTTATACACAGCTGAGGAGCCCGCCGACTGTTTAAATGCCCCCACCCCTCGGAGCGAGGAGAGGCCTCCCGGCCAATCCGAGGGACGGGTTTTCAGAGCAGCCAATAAACGGGCGAGGTGGGCGTGGAGAAGGACCCGCGGGGCGGCTCCGAGGGATTTGGGCGGGAAAGGCGCGCGGTGGCGCACGCGCGGTTGCCCTCAGTTCCCGTCCGGGAACCCAGCCGGGCTCGGCTCCCGGAGCGGTTGCCATGGAGACGGCGGCGGCGCGCGGGGCGGCTCATCGCGGCCAGGTGGGCCGCACAGGTGAGGGAGATTGGAGTCTGCTGCGCTGTGAGAGAGTTTTCTGTGTGTGTAATGCCTTCTCCTCAAGGCTTCTTCCCCCTCTGGGGACCTTTCGCCCCTCCCGGCCACCCTTTGGACTACAAATCCCATCGGTCAGGCAGCCAGCGATCTCCTCCTTTGCATGGGAAGCCACTAGAGTTGGGGGCTTGCCTCCCCCGCTGCAAAGGCCCGCTTTTCAAAGTATCCCCATTATTTTTGCAGCGATGCTTTTTTTAGCATTGAAAGATCAGAGGGTGACTTGGGCTTATACTGGGGATGCTTTGGATGACAAGTCCCATCAGCCACCCCCGGGGTGGGGGTGTTGATAGGGATCCTCCCTTCCTGCAACAGAGAGCTTTCCCCCCGTTGTTAAAATGCCCAGTTTTTAAAAAAAATTCTGAAAATTTAATAATTACAAAAATAAAATAAAATTATGGTTATATGTACAGTATAGGAGATGCTTTGGACTACAGTTCCCATTAGCCAGTCTGTTACAAGAGAAGCAATCCCCATCAGCCCCCCCCCCAAGGCTGGATAATGGGAAGTGTAGTCCAAAGCATCTCTAAAATTCAACCCCTTTTTCTGTTTTTTTGCATCTTCTCTACCAGATTACAATCTTGCCAGGCAGCCCTTGGTTTTATTTTGTTGTGCAAATATTGAATTTGTTGTTTTTCCAGTTTTGTTTTTTAAGAAAAAAAATCCCCAGACTGGTTTGTTTTGTTTTGCTTTCTAAGGGATTCTTCTTAAATGTTATAATAATTTTTGATACATGGGGTCTTGCCCTGGGAAACAAATTGAACCCACATTTGAAACTATTTCTTCCTTTTTCTATTATAGGAACTCTTCCCACCCCCCAGTTAAATGTTTTCAAAAGAGGTACTTGTCCAAAAATGCAAAATAATAAATGGCTGTCTTGATTGCATTTCTTCATAGTTTAAATGTGGTTTATGGAATTAACCAGATTTTCTGCCCTTAGAAATACCACTTAGACTTATATACCACTTCACAGTGCTTTACAGCCCTCTCTAAGTGGTTTACAGAGTCAGCCTCTTGCCCCCAACAATCTGGGTCCTCATTTTACCAACCTCGGAAGGACGGAAGGCTGAGTCAACCTTGAGCCTGGTGAGATTCGATGACCTTAAACGACACTGAACTGTAAATTACCCATACAAGCTACTTTCGCAGAGCACCTTGGTGACTGATTATGTTGTGTTGGGCAAATCCAGCTCTTGAGAAAATTGGCTGTTTTCTACTTCGTGTGTTGGAATAAAGTTGTAATGGAGAAACTGTGATCTTTTGGATATTGTATTACACAGACTGAGGGTTGGGACACTTGGCTTAGGAGATCTAGGCAAGGGGATGGCTTTTTAAAAAGGGCTTACAAAATTTAACAAATCCACCATATAATAAAAACCCCACCCCATTTCCCACGGCAGCAGCAATCTACACAAGTTGAACTTTTAATGAAGCCCCTCTCAACATATTCCACCATGTTGCGGCCTCCAGAATTAACCAACCAACAAGTTTTGTTTTATTCACAAAAATATTCCAGAACTCTCAACAAACCGCAGTAAGAGATGAATACCTTATTGTTAAGGAAAGCTGCTTGACAAAGCCATTTTATTTGGATGGGTGAAGGAATGAGTGGATTACAACTCCCAGAATTTCCCAGTTGGGAATTCTGGGAGTTGAAGTCCATCCTTTTTCAATCAGCCAAGATTGAGCAGCCGTGCGATGGAACAATGCACTTTCAATGATATTAGTAACAAGCAAGGCTGGTGTGCCTCAAGACCCACTGTGCAAATCCCTGTGCAAGGGGGAACTGATTGAATTAGTATGCATGCCTGCCTTTTCAAAACAGACCAAGAGTTATGCAATTTTTTTTAAAATCAAAAGGGCAAGGACGCTACCAATGCCTTGGCATCCCTTTCCCTCAAAATGATCTTACATCCTCTGGAAGCTGGATGTCATTTCTCTCCACTCTCCAACATCCCTATTTATGGTAAAGTCATCTTTGGGTTGGATTTAACTCTTACTTGACCTAAAAGAGAGGGCCATGCAACTTTCGTGTTTTTTCCCCCAAGCAAAGTTTTATTTTTTTATGTATTAATACTAAAAGATACAGAAATACAAAAGAAAATGATAGGAAAGCTAGCGGAGGAAAAAGGGAAGGGGAAAAGTGTGGGGAAAAAGAAAAAAAAAGGTGTTGACTTCCGATTTCATTTGGTGCAGTGGAATAAAATAATAATGTCGAACCTCTACTTTTTACTTTTACATAATAGTATAAACTAGCCATTTCTATAACAACAAACCTATCTCATCGGTAAACCCCAAAATCAAAGTTTTGTTTTCCCCCCCACATTCAGAAGCGGTTTCCAAGTACAAATAAACAAAAGTAGTTGTATTTTTGTCTTTAATCAAAACTGTCCCTTTAGTCATCTCTGCTAACTCCATCAATTTCCCATGTAACTTTCTTAACAATCCTTTGAAAGCAGTTGGTAATTTCCTTATCTATAACCCTGGGATTGTCATTTAAATATTGCCACTTAGTTGTATGATAATAAGCATGCGTGCATCCATGTGTGCAAATCTGAGTTAAGGTAGCTCTTATCTTAGTTGATGCTGAAATTTCAGCATCGAAATAACGTCCTCCGAATTGCTCTAATAGATATGCCAGTGCTTGACTTACAGAATAACAGAGTTGGAAGGGACCTTGGAGGTCTTCTAGTCCAGCCCCCTGCTTTAGCAGGAGTCCCTACACTATTTCAGATTGTCTGAAATGGTGTAGGGACTCCTGCTTGAGCGGAGGGTTGGACTAGATGACCTACAGGGTCCCTTCCAACTCTTGTAATCTGTAACCCTCTACTACCTTGATGGCGAACTTATGGCACGCGTGCCACAGGTGGCACGCGGAGCCATATCTGCCAGCACGCAAACCGCTGCCTTAGCTCAGCTCCAGCGCGCATGTGCGCGCCAGCCAGCTGATTTTCAGCTTGTGCGGAGGCTCTGGGAGGGTGTTTTGGGCCTCCGGAGGGCCTCCAGGGGGCAGGGGAGGGCATTTTCGCCCTCCCCAGACTCCAAGAAAGTCTGAAAAACAGGCCTACCGGGCCCACCGGAAGTTAGGGGACGGGGGTCATGCGTGCATGCACAGGGGGGCAGCGCATGGGGTGGGTTGTGTGTGTTGGGAGAAGAATATATTCAAGCCGTCCGAGTGCTACCATGTTAAAGATGAGAATAAAATCTCAGAGGCGATTTGGATCTTTCACTTGGAACTCAGACAGTTAGAAATAAAATCGAGATTAAAAGTCTAATAGAAAATATTTATTTCAGTACAAAAACAATAAATCCTGAATAATTACATCTTTGCTAAGAAACATGACCGTTCAGGTCAAGAGCCAAAGCAGAAGGAAATAATGGTGGCTTAGGAATGTAGACATGTGTACATGAACATCATATCACATGTTCTGCTTGTATTGGAATGTACCATAATATTAGGATAGGGATGCATCACCCTGCATAGACATACAACTGGCAATATTCACACTGTGACAGTGTGCGCATGTGCAGGTGGGTGGGGCTCATGGGGGGCATTGAATTATCGGTGTGGGCACACACACACGCTTTTGGCAGGCGAGGAAAAAAAGGTTCGCCATCACTGCTCTACTATTTCAGACAAATCGCTGTCCAATCTCTTCTTGAAAGCCTCCAGTGATGGAGCACCCACAGCTTCTGGAGGCAAACTGTTCCACTGGTTAATTGTCCTCACTGTTTGTAAATTCCTCCTCAGTTCCAGATTGCTTCTCTCCTTGATTAATTTCCATGCGTTGCTTCTTCTCCTGCCTTCAGGGGATTTGGAGAATAGCTTGACCCCCCTCTTCTTTGGGTCAGCCCCTCAAATATTGGAACACTCGATACGCAGAAAACTCCACCCTGAAGCCCCCCTTCTACAATTTTAATTTCAGCAAAATGATAAGCATAAAAGGAAACAGATGCCAATCCTGCGAGGATTCTGCTTGTGAAACCCGAGTAGAGTTTCATAGGAGGAAAACAAATGATGCCAAGACAGCTGGAACCGCTGTTGTGTCACGGTGTTTAATGGTTCCTGTCAAAACAGGCAGGAAGATAACCGGCTTCTGTAATAAATCAATGCATCCAACCCTGAATTTAAGAATGTAGGCAGCCCTTTGATATCCTCTAACGGCAACTGTTGTCGGGGGCCAAAGACCTCTTTTTATTCCATTAAGAGGGGCAAAGAATTCACAGGGGGAACCTTTTCATTTCATCACGGGCCATGTTGCCAAAGCTACCTAAGAAAAGACAAAAGACATTTATTCTGGTCATGGATCAAGAAAAGAATGATCAATAAAACCAACAAGGCCGAAGTATCTCCTAACAACAAGAGACTTTTAGCAACCATTTGTGGGCGAAGCTTACGGCTAATTCTATGAGAATATTTGTAACTCAGGGTTGAATTGTGGGGTCCTTGGTGGAGTTTGAGAAGAGAGTTTGAAGAGAGGAGGAAGTGGAAGAGGAGGAAGAGAAGGAAGAGGAGGAGTACTGTGGGGTCCTTGGTGCTCTCTGACCTTCGTGGTTTTCTTCCATGTTTCATCACCCAACTAGGTAACATCATCAGTGCTAGAAGGGAGGGGAGCTTTAGGAGGGGAGGAGTGGGGGAATCCTTGGTACTCTCTGAGCTTGGTTGTTTTCTTGCAGATGTTTCATTACCCAACTAGGTAACATCATCAGTACAGATGATGTTATTTAGTTGGGTCATGAAATGTCTGCAAGAAAACAACCAAGCTCAGAGAGCATCAAGGACCCACTCCAAAAGTCCTCTTCCTCCTCCACTCCACAAATTCCCTCCTCCCTTCTAGCACTGATGATGTTCCCTAGTTGGGTCATGAAACGTCTGCAAGAAAATTCCCACGCTCAGAGACCACCAAGGACCCCACCATCAAGAATGTTTCAGGACCTTGGACAGATCTTGGACTACATTCTTATATATACCACTGAATTGACAAGTCCTTCAAAGCTCCGCCCCCTTTCTGAAATATACAGACGCCATGAGGATAAAACAGCCTTTCATCATATCTCAATGCTTTTCACTGGGCTTTTTCATTTATTAAGGACGAGAGCCAGTTTGGCCTAGTGGTTAAAGACAATCAGGCTAGAAACCAGGGGTTCTAGTCCCACTTTAGGCATAAAGCTAGCTGAGTGATCTTGGGCCCGTCACTCTCTCTCAACCCTAGCGAGACAAGAGCAAATCACTTCTTTAAAAACCACAGGGACTCCCCCAGACAATCTCTGAGAATTGTGCACGACTGAACAGCAGAAAAGAAAAATATGATGACCCCATCAGCCTGTACTTGGTGCAAACCATGCTGGCTGGTGGATTCTGGGAGTTGAAATCCGCACATCTTCCAATTGCCAAGGTTGAAACACCCATTTTTAGAAGGTGTAATTTAAGGCAATTTGTTGTCATCTGCAGTCTGTCTGTTCCACCGATCCTTTGACTTCAAATACTGTACAGGGACGCGGTGGCTCAGTGGCTAAGATGCTGAGCTTGTCGATCAGAAAGGTTGGCAGTTCAAATCCCTAGCGCCGCATAACGGGTTGAGCTCCCGTTACTTGTCCAGCTTCTGCCAACCTAGCAGTTCGAAAGCACGTAAAAAATGCAAGTAGAAAAATTGGGACCACCTTTGGTGGGAAGGTAACAGCGCTCTGTGCACCTTCAGCGTTGAGTCATGCTGGCCACATGACCACGGAGACGTCTTCGGACAGCGCTGGCTCTTTGGCTTAGAAACAGAGATGAGCACCGCCCCCTAGAGTCAGGAATGACTAGCACACATGTGCGGGGGAACCTTTACCTTTACCTTTAGCCCTTGACTTAAAACAGTTCTTTTAGTGACTGTTCTAAGTTACAACATCACTGAAAAAAATGACTTATGACCATTTTTCACATGCCCATTGCAGCATCTCGGTCACGTGATCAAAATTCAGAGGCTTGGCGACTGACTCATATTTATGACGGTTGCAGTGTCCCAAGGTCACATGATCTCCTTTTGCGATCTTCCGACAAGCCAAGCCAAACCAAGGGGGAAGGGGTAGTTCTAAATTTTCAAGTCCCAAAATTCCAAGTCTGGTTTCGTAAGGAATTCTGTTGTGAACAGAGGAATGTAATACCCTTCTTGTGAAATATCTCTGGACATTCTCAATTGTATTAATGTCCGATATGTAGTGTGGGTTCCAGACAGATGAGCTGTATTCAAGAATCGGTTTAGCAAATGTTTTGTATGCTCTGGTTAAGAGTACAATGTTACCAGAGAAGAAGCTGCGCAAGATTAGGTTAACCCCTCTTAATGCCTTCTTAGCTATGTTGTTGCAGTGGGCTCTGGCACTTAGATCGTTAGAGATGAGTACTCCGAGGTCCTTTACTGAGTGAGGATCATCATCAAGGTCATGATCATCAAGTTTTGTATTTTGTGTTTTGATTATTTTTGCCAATGTGTAAAACTGAGCATTTGTTGTTTGAGATTGGTAGTTGCCACTTGTTTGACCATTCAGAAACATAGTCAAGGTCTTTTTGGAGGGTTGTTATGAAAGAGTTATGAAAGAGGATTGGTTGTTGTTTTTTTAAAGGAAAACAGAAATGGACCGCAGAAGAACAAATCTCTTTAACAAAAAGAGAAGATTAGGTTGTGGGTTTTTTCTTCTTTTCCAAGGTGGCTTTTTGGGAAGTTAATCCTCAGGCATTGTTGCATGATTGCCCCATTTTCTTCCTCTCTCCCTCTGCATTTAACTCCTCGCCTTCCTTTCTGAAAACACCAGCAGAAGCTGAGCTGTCTGGGTAGCAAAAAATCGGAAGGAATCTGCTTGCACCTTTTCCAACTAATTTGATTCAAAAGCACCGTCAGCTTTCCTGAGCTGCAACTTTTGCCTTTTAATGCAAGGTGTTAGTTAGTAAAGGTGCCACTAGACTCCTTCTGACTTGCTTAAAAGAGTTCATTAAACTCTTGGATGTTTAAAGTCTCTTATAAAGAACATATGAAGAACGGTTGCAGGAATTGGTTATGTCTAGTTTAAAGAAAAGAAGGACCAGGGGTGACATGATAGCAGTCTTCCAGTATTTGAGGAGCTGCCACAAAGAAGAGGGAGTCAACTTATTCTCCAAAGCACCAGAAGGCAGGACAAAAAAACAATGGATGGAAACTAATCAAGGAGAGAAGCAACCTGGAATTAAGGAGAAACTTCCTAACAGTGAGGACAATTAACCAGAGGAACGGGTTGCCTTCAGAAGTTGCCTTCAGAACACTGGAGGTTTTTAAATTGGACAGCCATTTGTCTGAAATGGTATTAGGTTTCCTGCCTGAGCAGAGGGTTAGACTAGAAGACCTCCAAGGTTCCTTCCAACTCTATTCTATTCTGTTCTATTCTATTCTATTCTATTCTATTCTATTCTATTCTATTCTATTCTATTCTATTCTTCTTCTAGTCTAGTCTATTATTATTCTATTCTATTCTATTCTATTCTATTCTATTCTATTCTATTCTATTCTATTCTATTCTATTCTATTCTATTCTATTCTATTCTTCGACTCTCCTATCCCTATCCCTATCCCTAAGCCTTCCCATCCCTTCTCTAATTTCTTCCCTCCAAGCTTCCCCATGCATCCGTCTGAATCTTTGCAACAAAGTCGGTGTGGTTTTAATCTGCTGCAAAACTCAAAGGAGGATGAGAAGCAACAGGCCAGGAGCCATTTTTCAGCTCTGGTGCTTGTGTGTGAGTGTGTGTGTGCAGTTCGGTCCTTCCCTCTTCCCTTTCTCCTGCTCCAGAAGTCCTCAACTTAAGGCAGAAACATGGAAATCCCCCCCCCCTTTTTTTTGCAGCCACTGCCCAACACCGCCTAAAGAAACTTCTCGGGTCTCCAGTTACTGCCCCTCCCTCCCTTGGAGAGAGGGTCCCCATTGGCCAAAGCGGAGCCAGGGACCACCTCTCTGCTTCTTGCCAATCGGGTCCTGCATGTCCCAGGCATCCTGTATCATAAACTTAGCCTCCCTTTCGCTCTCGGTGCTTTACAAAACAGCTCTGGGGAGGCTGGTGTGTCCAGCGCTCAGGCCGCATCCATCATGGAGCAAGCAAGCTTGTTGCTATGTCTTCTCCTCCTTGGGGAGCAGCTGAGACCCAGCCTGGCTTGTCAGCTGCCTTCCGACTGGAGGCCGCTCAGCGAAGGGTGCCGAGCGGAATTGGCGGCCACCATCGTCTACGCCAAAGTCTTAGCTCTCCACCAGGATACGTACAGCATGTACAACTATTTGCCCTGGCAGTACGAAGCCTTGGACGGAGGGCTCTTCTACTCCGCCGAGATCGAGATGCTGTGTGACCAAGCTTGGGGGAGCATGTTGGAGGTTCCAGCGGGGTCCCGGTTGAACCTGACAGGCTTGGGCTACTTCTCCTGTCATTCCCACACGGTCATGCAAGATTATTCCTACTTCTTCTTCCTCAGGTGAGTCACCTTCTCTCCTCTTTAGAGAGACAACCTGGGCTGGAGTAATAAAAAAACATGGCATGGATTTCGTGCCCAGGTCGTGTGTGCGAGAACATCTGCGGAGATTCTCCATCGTCCAGGCCCTGGTTGTCCCAAAGGCGCTTTTGAGAAGGCAACTGGACGTTCTTGGGAGTCCAGCTGCCTTTTGAAAAACACCTTTGGGTTGT
Organism: Diadophis punctatus similis; assembly: GCA_023053685.1. Lineage (NCBI taxonomy): Eukaryota > Metazoa > Chordata > Lepidosauria > Squamata > Dipsadidae > Diadophis > Diadophis punctatus. The sequence goes on along the minus strand of JALIGW010000004.1, from coordinate 84,382,698 downwards.
GTGCGCAGGATGCAAGTGGCTTGCTAGTACCTTGACTGCATCCCTGTGCGCTCTAGAAAAACTTCTGTTTGGCTTAAGGGCTCTTTAGGAAGTTCAGGATGGGCAGGGGATGATGGAGAGAAACCCCTCAGACATAATATGGGGAATGGGGAGTTTTGCCCTCTGTGTATTATTTCAGACTTCAGGGCCTGGAGTATGTTTTTTAGTCCCTAGAACTAAGGAGAAACTTCCTAACAAGGAAGAAAATTAACCAGTGGAACAACTTGCCTCCAGAAGTTGTGGGTGCTTCATCACTGGAGGTTTTTAAGAAGAGACTGGACAGCCACTTGTCTCAAATGGTAGAGGGTCTCCTGCTTGAGCAGGGGGTTGGACTGGAAGATCTCTAAGGTCCCTTCCAACTCTGTTATTCTGTATACCAAGAAAGGAGAATATTTGTATCTCAGGGTTGAAATGAGGGGTCCTTGGTGCTCTCTGAGCTTGGTGGTTTTCTTGCAGAAGTTTCATGTCCCAAACTAGGTAAGTGCTATGGTTTTGAGTGTTCCCTAAAGCAAAGAGACCTTTGGATGTCCCAAAAGTGCTTTTTTCAAGAGGCAACTGGACTTTCTGGGTTTTTTTTTCTTTGAAGACGTTTCGCTTCTCCTCCAAGAAGCTTCTTCAGCTCTGACTGGATGGCGGGGGAACGGAAGGATTTATCTTTCCATTTATCCTTCCATTAGGATAGATCCATCAGATTTATCCTTCTATTCATCCAAACGGACCTTTGGATGTTATGAAGTTAAAAGGACACATCAGGCAGAAAGCAAAATCTCCCTGACGTGCGCCGAAAGATATTTATGTAACTTAAAGGAAAATTTAAAAATAGATAAATGCACAGATGCATGTACCTGCCAGCAATCGGAGGTGAGAAGGATCGTAATTCTACCAGCTCGGCTATCTGCCCTACTCTGGGTGGGTGGATTTTAACATAGTTTAAAGGATTAGAGGGCTGACAGACCGTGATTCAGGTGATGATAGCTTAGAATTCCCACTTAAACTGTGAAATGCTCCCTCAATTCTGTTTTAGTGATTACATTTACGTGTCAATTTCTATTTGAGTAACGAGTAACGCAGAAGGGGTTTCCCCATTGTTTTTACTGTTATGTTCATTTAGGAAGTGTGTTAGGCTGAACAACTGTGTAAACAGTTTGTCGTGAAATATCTCTTATTTATAAAGGTCTAAACCCAGAGTTTGGCAACTTTAAGACTTTTGGGCTTCAATTCCCAGAAGTCCACAAGGCTTAAAGTTACCAAGATGTGAGGACAGTGAGGACAATTTACCAGTGGAACGCCTTGCCACCAGAAGTTGTGGGTGCTCCATCACCGGAGGCATTTAAGAAGAGATCGGACAAACATTTGTCTGAAATGGTAGAGGGTTTCCTGCTTGAGCAGGGGGTTGAGCTAGATGACCTCCAAGGTACCTTCTAGCTGTATTCTGATTCTAAACTGAAATTTGGAAGCCTTTTTATTGTTTCAATGCTATATGAACTAGGCTTCCTCCTGTTAGTGTCCTAGGCATGCAGTCCACCCATTGTGACCGTTGTCGTTCCGATATATCTGAAGGACAACAGTCAGCTGGGGAAGGCTGTTGCAAATCTTTCCCCCCATTTAATTCCTTCCCTCTCCAGTTGAAGTTTTTTCAGCTGCTCGAAAGATACAATTAGAAAAAAAAAAGCTAAGCACTTCACTCAAGTCTCTTCGGACAATCTTTGAGGCAGCTTCTTTTCCTGCTATCAACACGCTCCTTGTTCTTTGGAAAGAGAGTTTCAGAAGAGAGACTGGCCGACCAGTCTGAATTTGAATGCTAAGTGGGCTTTACATTTGGATGGGGGACCACCAGGGGATCCCGGGAATGACAAAGTTGTCCCATGAGGCATTGGTGTGATTTCGTCTGCTCGATAAGGAGATGTTGGAGCTTTGATTTTCTCAAATGATGTTTTGGAAATAGAAACACATCAGGATGAGTGTTTTTCAGTGCCCCGGGTAATAAATGGTGGGTCAGGCCAATTTCTGAGTTTAAGATTTGGCCATCAAGAAGTCAAGTGAAATCAGCAAATGCTGAGACCTGAGGAAGCTACAAAATCTCAACTCATAAAATAACAGAGTTGGAAGGGACCTTGGAGGTCTTCTAGTCCAGCCCTCTGCTCCAGCAGGAGACTGTATACCATTCTGGACAAATGACCTTGGAGCAGCAGTGAAATTTACTTACCTTCCCTACCGGTTCAGAAGTACCCCCGTCAAGCACACTTTTTCACCCTCTGTGCATGCGCAGAAGGCTTTGCGCATGCACAGAGTGTAAAAAACAAGGAAATGGTGACGTCCGGGAGAGTGGGCGGAGCCTGGCATTACTGCCACCACCGGTTCTCCGAACCACCGGCAGCGCCGCTACTGGTATGGCCAAACCGGGGCGTACCGGTAGCATTTCACCACTGCCTTGGAGTTATCCTTAAATTGAACTCATACAAGCTGCAATCGTGTCGTTTTCCTCTTTTTTTCAACCGTAGTATAGAAGTGCTTTCCCACTACAAATATTATTTTTCCCCTGTCTAATCTGCAACACCTTTAACCCTCGATCCTTCCTCTCTTTTCACAGAATGGATGAGAATTACAATCTCCTTCCACACGGGGTCAATTTCCAGGATGCGATATTTCCGGATACGCAGGAAAACCGGCTGATATTTTCGAGCCTTTTCCAATTTTCCAACTGCAGTCAAGGGCTCCACGCCGTCATGTTCTCCAGCGATTGGGAGACCCAAGAGGACAACCGAGTAAGTCTGTCTGGGTTTAGGTTCTCCCCAGGAAGCAGTTAACCAAACAGGAGGTTGTTGGATGCAAGTTTGAATCAAGTGCTTTTTTTCCCCCCAAAAAAGGCAAATATTTATTTTTCCTTGAAGACGTTTTGCTTCTCATCCAGGAAGCTTCTTCAGTTCAGTTGAAGGCAAGGTGAATTTGAAGAAGCTTCTTGGAGGAGAAGCAAAATGTCTTCAAGGAAAAACCAAGTCCAGTTGCCTTTTGAAAAAGCACCTTTGGGATTTTTAGCTGTATATTTGAAGGGAAAAAAAATCATAGGAATTCTTCAGAGTGTCTGTTTGAAGAACAGATCTAGCATTGGGTTCATTGTATGATTTATGGTTTCCTTCCTGTGACGCTGGCACCATTATGACTTTAAAGGTCTCGATTGCTAACCAATTTTAATCCACAAGAGAGATTATTTGCAGGAACTCCTGTAATCTTTCTTTCTTCTCTTTTTGTATTTACTACCTCAAGTAAATACGGGTAGTTCTCAACTTACAATAGTTGGAAGAGTTCGAAGTTACAACAGCGCTGAAAAAAAGTGACTTATGACCATTTTTTTACACTTATGATCCAGGGGCAGGTTGCTCACTTACCTTGCTACCGGTGTGCTGCGCACACATCACTACGTTTCATGCGCGTGCTCGTTAAGCGCCAAAATCTCGCGAGGGGACGCCTGTGCACGTGCGACTTTGGCGATTTTTTGCTTCTGCACATGCACAGAAGCGAAGTCTCACTGAAATCTCACGCGTGCAAGCGTCCCCTCGCAAGATTGTTGTTTTTTTACATGTACGCTGAGAGCTTCTGCGCCGCAAGCAAATTCCTTGTGTGTCCAATCACTTTTGGCCAATAAAAAATTCTGTTCTTCTCTGCTCCGCTCTGCTCCACTCCATTCTATTCTGCGTTCCATTCTGTTCTGTTCCATTCTGTTCCGTTCCTAATTTTCTTTTTCTTTTTTGTTATTATGATTATCATTACGGTACTTTGATGTTTTGCACGTACATTGAGAGCTTCTGCACCGGAGACAAATTCCTTGTGTGTCCAATCACACCTGGCCAATAAAGAATACTGTCTATTGTATTTATTATTATTTATTTATGAGATTTATATACCGCCTCACAGTGCAAGCACTCTCTAAGTGGTTTATACCAGTAAGCAATGTATATTTCTATTGCCCCCAACAATCTGGGTCCTCATTTTACCTACCTCGGAAGGATTGAAGGCTGAGTCAACCTTGAGCCGGTGAGATTTGAACCGCTGACCTGCGGATCACAGTCAGCTAAAGTGGCCTGCAGTACTGCTCTCTAACCGCTGCGCCATCTCGGCTCCTATTGTATGGTATCGTATTGTAATGTCTGCCGAACCAGCAAGGAACAGTGAAGTCCTACAGCCATTGCGAGCTCCAGTTATCCTACGGAAGGGTTGATGGGAAATGCTGTCCTTCTCCAGGGGTGACTGCTGTTTTATTGCTCCAGGCCATGGGTAGTTATCCCCTTTAATCCTGTTGTGCTAAACACACTGCCGAGGATCTCCTGGCCTGTTGCGCTGTGTCTAATCTTCCCAGAGAAGGAAAGGGACTGTGGATGGATTTCATTCAATCTCAGCAGGTTTCCTTTTCGAAACCAGCGGTGGGCGAGCAGGAGATGCTCAGGCTAACCGAGCAGATTATTGATTCCCATCAGGCTAACTCTCCACATCCGATACTTGTTTAGACCCAGGACATAAGTGATTGAAACTATTTGAGGATTTACGTATTAAGCTATATATTTTTTTGAGGACTCAGAAGCTAAGCAGGGTCAAGCCCAGTTCGTGCTTGCATTGTAGACCGACGGAACAACCTCGGTGCGGTTGACCAAACTTGGAAGCTCTAAAATTATCCCAGAAGAAGCTGCCAAGAAAACGGCATGGTTCTAGGCAGGATGTCAGCTCAAGGATGTTGGAAACAGCGGTGGGTTGCTCCTGGTTTGGCCCGGTTCTAAGAACCGGTAGCACCAGCGGTGGGAGGCTCCGCCCACCCACCAGGGACGCTTATGCGCATGCGCATGAGCACATGGAAACCGGTACTAAAGGGTTTTAGAACCCACTATTGGTAGGAAGGGACCTTGGAGGCCTTCTAGTCCAGCCCCTTGCTCAAGCTGGAGACCATATACCAGTGGTGGCGAACCTTTTTAGGCTCACGTGCCAAAAAGAGGGGGCGCGCGCTTGCGCGCGCTCGCATGCCCACACCCATTCCCTCCCCCCCACGCATGCGCACAACACCCCCATGCTGCCCCCTGCGCATGCGCGCACCCCCCCCGCGCAAAGGCTTACCAGAGCCTGGGACGATGAAACCGGCAAACCGGAAGTGTGAAAAAATGCACTTCCGGTTTGCCGGTGTGCTGTTTTTTGCACTCCGGAGGGTTCAGGGAAGCTCCCTGAAGCTCCGGAATGCAAAAAACTACAAAATGGACAAACCGGAAGTGCGGAAAAGTGCACTTCCGTTTTGTCCGTTTTGTAGTTTTTTGCATTCCAGAGCTTCAGGGAGCTTCCCTGAACCCTCCGGAGTGCAAAAAACAGCACATCGGCAAACCGGAAGTGCGTTTTTTCGCACTTCCGGTTTGCCGGTGGGAACCCTCGCGTGCCGGCTTCTATGGCTCCGCGTGCCACCTCTGGCACGCGTGCCACAGGTTCGCCACCACGGCCATATACAATTCCAGACAAATGGCTGTCCAGTCTCTTCTTAAAAGCCTCCAGTGATGAAGCACCCACAACCTCTGGAGGAAATTAGTTCCACAGGTTAATTGTTCTCACTGTTAGGAAGTTTCTCCTTAATTCCAGGTTGCTTCTCTCCTTGATTTGTTTCCAGCCATTGTTTTTTGTCCTGCCCTTCTGGTGCTTTAATTTGACCCCCTCTTCTTTATGCCTGCCCCTTAAATACTGGAAGACTGCTATGATGTCCCCCCTGGTCCTTCTTTTCTCTAGACTAGCCAACCCTAAATCCTTTTCTGTACCGTTTTCGTGTTGACCTCTGGCTGAAAGAAGCCCACAGACTGGTACAAGACTACTCTGGGACATCAGAAGACCTGTGGAGCTAGGAAATAAGCTTTGTGAGGAATTTCCATCAAGAGGGTGGCTATCAAACTGTAACCCTTCCAGAGCTCATCATCTCCATTTTCCAAAGGGAAGTTCTGTGACTTGAAATTCAGGACAGCTGAGCCAAGAGAAATCAGTGTCATGGTGGAACCACAACTGCCTCGTGTGACAGTGTCTTTAGAAAGTCTGAAACACTCTTTAGTTTCATGGTTACAGCTTCCTGGTGATAGCTGGTAGAGGAATTGTTACCAGTTTAACTATGTTCTATCAGTGTTTCTCAACCTTGGTAAATTTAAGACAGGTGGACTTCAATTCCCAGAATCCCTCAGCCAGCCATGTTGACGTCTACCCATCTTAAACATGTCAAGGTCGAGAAATACTGTTCTAGATGCTACTTGTGGTTCTACTAATCACAGACCTACTTTTATCCAGGTTGGAACAGGTCATGAGTGAGACCATATTGAGTAGACATTGTAGTTTAGCACCAGATTATGGATATGTGTAATGGAAGATCTGATGAAGATGAAGGTGAAGATGAAAAAGGAGGAGGAGGAGGAGGAAGAGGAGGGGTGGGTTCTACTTACCTTCTCCACTCGTTCCCATTGCGACAGAAGTGCACGTTTTGCGCGCACGAGCCTCTGCACATGCGCAGTACTAAAAAAAAGCTTCTGTGCCGGCACAGAAGCAAAAAACGAGATAGCGGTGTCTACGGCACCACTGAGAGAACCGGCTCGAGGGCTTGGCAGGCCTGGGTCGCTGCCAGTTCCAGCGACGCAGGCCGCCAAGTTACTAATGGTTCTGTAGAACCGGTCCAAACCGGTAGGAATCCACCTCTGAGAAGAAGTAGTTGTCCACTCAGTCATGTTCAACTCTTGACAATGCTATGGGCCAGGTCTCTCCACATCTTCCGATCTTGCCTAGGTTTCCGATCCAATCCTGGGTTCAACCAAACCTGGTTTTCATTTTACTTGTATGATTTCTCAAACATTATATAAGAGGAAGATCTTCTTGATACCTCTATTTAAAGGAACACACACGCTTGTTTATTCTTTCAGTGGGCTGTTGAGTAACAGCAGACATCTTGGAAAAGAAAGTTGGATGCAAGAGTCAAAACAGCAACAGGCATCGCCGACATCACACATGTGTAGCCGGGGGGGGGGAACCCCTTGGGATACTGCTGGACTCACAATCCCGGCTACCATACAGCATCTGTTTGACTTTATTGTATTCTTGGCACTATTTACTTTGCCTTTTTAACCTGCTGAGAATTTGGAAAAACAAGAAAAGGAGCCAAAATCAGTGGAGCTTGCTCCTACGGAGAACTAGCAGGAAAAGACAATTATTTGGAGTGAATTTGGAAACGTCCTCCAGCGAAGTGCGGTCCAGGTTTTTGAAGAGGTCCCGTCTGCCTCTTCCATTAGCAACTGTCCCTTGGATGCCAAGATGGAACCGCCAAACCGCCTGTTAAACGTCAAAAGACAGAAAGCAGAATTAAAGGTGGCTGCAGCTGAAAGATTGTATCTCCCTTAAGCCTCAGAAAACGATGAGGTTCCAGACAAATTTGCAAGTCTTGTTTACCAGCAGCTGGTTTTATATATATATATCTTTTGTAGGTCCTTGTAAACTTCTCCAGATGTTCCACAAGAAACAGAAAATAGGTATTTACACTGAAAAACAGCAACATGCCCAAATATTTCCTTTTAAGGGAACATACCTGGTCATGCAGTGCAGACAGAAGGATGCAGCTTCTAATCCTTTGAAACAGAGTTGTTGCTCCATTCTCTAACCAACCAACCAAAGTCATTCACACCCTTAATTGCTTTGTCACAATTATGGGCTTGGCAACAGTTCCTGGAAGACCAGAAACCAATGATGTCACCTTCTTTCAATCTCTCTCATTCAATGTCAACATGATCTCAGGACCTCTTTTTTCTTCTCCATTTCTGAAGGATCTTTTTCGTGCCGCCTCGGATAGCAGACTTCAGTAGAAGTCTGCAACTTCACTCCAAAAATTCACTGGTTCCTTTGCAGAGCCAGGAACTTCTCTTTCCTTGAGTGACGGGTGTGTGCGCGTGCATTTGGATACTTTAAATTTGTACATCTGAATTCGGTGTAATTGTGCATGTCATGGTTTTTCTTAGCAATTCCCCACAGGGTTTTTAAGGCCCCTTAGTTTTGCGCTTTGTTCAGTGCTTCTTACAGTAAAACTATCAATACACGATGTGATGAAAGTTTGTTCTTCAATCAGCTTCTCAGAGAAATTGATTTGGGCTGAACAGGACTGACTGGCCCAGGCTCACTCAGATGGCTTCCATACAAAATATCAGAGAATTTTAATTTCTCTGTTGAATAAAATAAATCAGAAGCTCTCACAGTCGACTGCATTTAGCTGATTCAAATAACTTCTTTATAATCATATCAAAATATTTACAGTACCATACCTTCTTCTTTACAGCAAGTTGAAAGCATACTTTTTACAGACATCATAGCATAGTGAAGACTTTACACAGAGAGAGACAGACCGAGACTGGAGATCACGTCCAGCTCCAAGCTTAATTCTTTTGCACATGCTCAGTAGCACTTTACTCTCATTGGCTGACTGAGTTACCGCATGACTCTTCCAGCTTATGAATATTCCAACACAAAAGGACTAAAATCTCAGCACCCCCCACCCCCGCTCATAATCCAGGATCTTAACCACCACACTACGCTGGCTCCAGTGGTGGGCTGCAACAAGTTTAACAACCGGTTCGGTGATCGCGTGCTTTCTGCACGCACGTGCGCCTAACATGCTTGCGCTCAGCATTCAAAATACAGCAATTTGAAGCTCAGCTGCTTACCTTCTAAGGCAGCCCTGGTAAGCGGAGGCGCGGAAATCAGCTGTGCCGTGTGAATCAGCTGAACCAGAAAGAAGGAAATATAGGACAGGATAGGGCAGGGGTGGGTGGGTGGGGCCAGCTGATCATCGGAACTACCGGTTTGTCTGAACCGGTCTGAACCAACAGCAGCCCACCACTGGCTGGCTCCCTGGAAGTTGCTAACTTACTTTTATTTATATGTATTATTATGGCTGGTCGCACAATCAGCCAGATGTTTAGACTGGATTTGTCTCGAAAGTATGTGTGTGTGTGTGTGTGTGTGTGTGTGTGTGTGTGTGTGTGTGTGTGTGTGTGGTGGTAAAGCACATGGTGACGGAGCACAGTCACCATGTGCTTTACTGCTTAACTGCTCAATTGAAACAGAAAACTCTACTTGGTACAAAAGAGCATAGAGTATATACTGTACCATAGATCCAAACTTTTAAGCACTGCCATCTACTGGCTGAACACTGCTGTAGTTGTTGCATAGAAATACATTCCCACAAAATGTATTCCAACATAAAAGGTATTGCTGGATGTCAGTTGTTCCAAGTGAAGCTGCCTTTTGCAATTGATTGACGGTGATTTTGTCAATGCCGATGGTTTCCAAGTGATGCTCCAGAAGTTTTGGGATTGCACCCAAGACGCCCATGACTATTGGTGCTACCTTTGCTTTATTTTGCCACAGTCGTTCTATTTCCATTTGCAGGTCTTTCTATTTTGTTATCTTCTCCAGTTCTTTCTCTTTTATTCTGCTGTCTCCAGGTACTGCCATGTCTACTATCCAGACTTTTTTTCTGTCTTTCTTAGCAACAATTGTTAGCAATCATCATTTTAATTTTTCTACTTAAAAACAACAACCCTGCAGGGACCGCAGAAAGAGACTAAACAATGGAAAGGAAAGGCAGAAGCTGAGATGCTTTACGTTCTATTTCTGAAGGTATGAAATAGGGAATTCTAATAGAAGCAAGAAATATATTGGTTTTCCCAGAAACCTCTCTTAAATGGTTTGACTTTTTTCACTTCCTGGACAAACCTTTAGATTTTTGTCTGATTGAGATGTTCCACATTTACTAATTAAGGAGAGAAGCAACCTAGAACTAAGGAGAAATTTCCTGAGAACAATTAATCAGTGGAACAACTTGCCTCCAGAAGTTGTGAATGCTCCAACACTGGAAGTTTTTAAGAAGATGTTGGATAACCATTTGTCTGAAGCGGTGTAGGGTTTCCTGCCTGAGCAAGGGGGTTGGACTAGAAGACCTCCAGGGTCCCTTCCAACTCTGTTATTCTATTCTATTCTACTTTTATATAGAGATGGGCTATTTCTCTGCCAGGTAACTGTAGCTCTGTGCAGTGATTGATGAGGTAACCCACCACCAAGTCTTCAGAGAATTGTCTTAACCGGTTAGCCTTTTCAATTTCCACCAGCCTTGAAGAAGTACCACTTGTGGTCAGCACCACAAAATTATACTTCGCATAAGGCAGCACCCTGTTTTTATTGGCTTTCTAAACACATATGAGAAATTGTGACTGAATTAGACAAAACACACCATATGTCTTGCTAGCAAGTCGTTTGAAAACAAAAAAGAGCTCCTAACGTTTCATTTCCACCAACTTTGTGGTGAAATGGAAGATGACACTAATTATATCCCATGTTTGAGGGCAGCAAGAGATTTATCTGCTCTTCATAATTAAAGCCATGTTTCCCTTCCCGCCATTTTCCAGAGAGAGGCTAAAGAAATCAAAATACGTTGTTGCGTGTTTCAATATCTGGGGAAGAATGTTCTAAATTCAAATTTCCCTGTTTCGTTTCAAAAATGGCTCTGTGTGATGTTTGCCCTGAATTTACTAGCAAAACTGTAGTAGAACTTCTCAAGTCTGTGGTATTTTGCCACTACTGGGATGGGCGAGCCACTCCATAAATTAATTCTGTTCTTTAAAATAAGATGTTTGAAATATCTTTAAAATACTGAAATATTTAGCGGCTGTTAAGGAGATGAAGAAGCAAGCTTTTCCCCCATTTTATACGGAGATGGTTGAGAAAATCTCCAAGCCATGTTCATTCAACCTCAGAAACTTTAAAAGCAATAGATTAGAAAAATGCTTGGCTGACAGAGCAACTGGTTGTTGTTATTATTATTATTAGGGGTTTTAGTGAAGCTTGCCCTCAATCCCATCTACTCCTTTAAAAAGCAATAAACTGATTTCTTTAAACCCTCTTAGCCTCCACAGGTGAAAAGTAGATCTTTTCTGTAGCCGTTGTCCAACTGTAATGCGAGGATTTGGGCCGAGTTTGCACTGGAACCTAAGCTGTTTGTGATCGTTTCTTCAGCCAGCTCAGAAAAATCCAGTCTGGATTGTTGTGAATCAAAAATGGCAAAATTGAGCATCTGTTCATGCCAACCATTATGAAGTAAACATGCCATACTTGATGTAATATTTGTTTCAAGCCCTATTAAATGGTTGACTTAGTTCAATTTATTATCGGATGTTGAAGCCTAGAATGGGATTAGCTATCAGATTTTAGCAGCAGCAACAATCATTTCATTTCCAGCAGGGCTAAATTGAGAGATGGATTTCTGAACGGCTTTCCTTTAATCTCTTGCGTGCTGCTTAAAACCATCTTCAGCTCAAAGATGGTGCATCTTCATCTCTCAAAATATGTGTCTTCCATAGAAATGATCTTCCCAACCAATAAAGACACTGCTTTGTTTTGCGGTTTTATTTGTGTTATTATTGTCATGGTGTTGGAAGGGAAATCTATCTGGTTCAGCTCCAAGCCGGGAGAAAAGACGCTGGAAACAACATGGAGGCTGATTGGAAAGAAAGTTTAATGATGAAGCAGACTCCCAGGGTTTTTGGTTCTGGGGCAGCTGACAAAATGGTTGAACGAGTGGATGGATCTTTATAGGTTTCTGTGACTTTGAAGTTTGAACTGTTCTGGGGATTGTGCAATGAAGGGGTTTGTGTTCTGAAAGGGTGTTGGGGCAATTCCTATTGTGGCTAACTGGCTTTCGTCCTGTGTTGGATCTTGGGTGAGGGGCTGCTTGTTCTAATTCTACCACTCTGTTTTGGTTAGCTGTCAAACTTTGCTGCAAGGAGTTTCGAAATATTCTGCCTCGAATGGATTTCTGCCTGCAGTATTTGCTTTGCTTATGAATAGAGCTGTCTAGATAGTTGTCTTCCTCTTTCAATAAGCTCTTTATCTCCTTAAGTGCTGGCATCTGCTGAGGGCTATTAAGAAAGACTGGGGGCTGCTTCCTGCCTCTAAAAAACACGTTTCTCCATTTATCCTTGAGGGAAATATAATATTCTGCCTTTTTAAATATTTCCCAAAACATTTCATTCTTCTAAGTGGGGCAGGCTTCCCACAATGGGTTTGTTTTATCTCCTTTGGGCATGTTGCCTGGAGAACATTAAATGCACCTTGAATGAAATGAAACCAGCAAGTCAGAATTGAAGCTTTTTGAGCTTCCACGCTACAATCCCATTTCCCCCCCCACCTCTCAATTTATCTGTGCACACATTAGAGTAGGAGAGCAGAGGTTACTATTAAATTACTTCGGAAGGTAAGTGTAATATAATTATGCCCTTAATCTTTGTAAAATAGGTTAAGAGGATTCTCATTTGCAAGCCCTGGTTCTAATGAGACTTTATCAAAGCCATCACTTGGAGTTTGCTGGGTGCAAATTAAAAAATGTTCACTTTATTATGGCAAAGTAAAGGGGATTTTTCCCCCCTCAATGGAAAAGATTCTCCTTTTGTCCCTAAACTAAGCTAAGATCCAGAATTACTGGATTTTTCCAGGTTTATTTTTCAGGGCTTCACAGTTTTATTTACTACTGATTGTCCTTGACTTACAACAGTTCATTCAGTGACCGTTTGAAGTTATAACGGCAGTTGGAGCTAATTCTCATTCTTAATCTAACCCAGTTTTTGTCAAGTCTGGCAATTTGACAGATGGATTTCAACTCCATGGCTGGGGAATTCTGGGAGTTGAAGGCCACATTCTTTGCTCTAAATCAGGGGTCCCCAAACTTGGCAACTTTAAGACTTGTGGACTTCAACTCCCAGAATTCTCCAGTCAGCTATGCTGGCTGGAGAATTCTGAGAGTTGAAGTCCACAAGTCTTAAAGTTGCCAAGTTTGAAGACCTCTGAGCTAAATAGACCCAAGGAACCGAGCTCCATTCAAGAGCTTGTTGGAAGAAATTGTCCAGAGTTCGTTCCCTGACTGGGAAGCAATCACCTGAGGAGGAAATGTCATAGAAGCCAGCTGCCAGAAAGTGGAATTCTTTAATGTAGGAAGGCAAGAAGCAAAAAGTGACACAGTTCAAAAAAAATCCAAACACAAAATACAAGCTGGGCATATACGACCTTGTAGACGACCCTCACTCTGTCAAGGACCTTGGTGTACTCATCTCTTATGATCTAAGTGCCAGAGCCCACTGTAACAACCTTGCCAAAAAAAGCATTAAAAGTTGTTAACCTTATTTTGCGTAGCTTCTTTAGTAATATTGAATTGCAAACTAGGGCATACAAAATTTTTGCTAGACCAATTCTGGAATACAGCTCATCTGTCTGGAACCCGCACTGCATATTGGACATTAATACAATTGAACGAGTCCAGAGATATTTCACGAGAAGAGTCCTCCACTCCTCTGCTCATAACAGAATACCTTATGCCACCAGACTAGAAATTTTGGGCTTAGACAACTTTGAACTTCACCTTCTTTGGTCCGACATAAACATAGTACATAACATTATCTGCTACAATGTCCTACCTGTCAATGACTACTTCAGCTTCAACCACAACAATACACGAGCACACAATAGATACAAACTTAAGGTAAACCGCTCCAAACTCAATTGCAGAAAATACGACTTCAGCTACAGAGTGATCAATGCCTGGAATGCACTACCTGACTCTGTGGTTTCTTCCCCAAACTCCCAAATCTTTAACCTTAGACTGTCTACCATTGACCTCACCCCATTCCTAAGAGGTCTGTAAGGGGCATGCATAAGTGCACCAGTGTGCCTATCGTCCCTGTCCTAATGTCCCCTTTTATTTGTATCCATTTCATGTATTCATAATTATGTTTATACTATATCTGTTATCTAATACATGCTTGACGAAATAAATAAATAAAATAAATAAACCTTGGGAGTGTGAATCTGAGCCTTTTATGCTTAATTCCGCTTTGAAGCTCCTGCAGCTTGATGGGTTTTGATGTGTTTCTGATTGCCCTGGTTTTTTTTTCCTAGGTTAATCTTGGTCCCAGGTCTTTTGTTTTTCCTGTCCTAGGAGTTAATCCTGTCAGGGAGGCAGGAAAAAGGGAGTTTCTGTTTACCTTGGAGAGTTTATTTTTAGCCTGATTCCCCTTATCTTAATGGCTCTGCTTAAGTATTTCTGTGGTCAGCTTTGTTACTTTTGTAACAGCAAGGCTGTTCTGAGTTTTCCTTTCAGCTGGTGCTTCTTGGTTTTCTTAAAGCGGGAAGGGCTGGCTTGAGTCTCTTGGCACTGTTTTGTGAGGTTTCTGGCACTGTCCTTTTGGGGTGTACTTCCCACAAGCTGTACCTGTTCATCATTATGAATGTCATAGACTAATTTTTGTGTCGGATTAGGAAATCCAAATTACCCTGGACAATTTCCTATTCTGTAAATCGTCCAGGGTTTGCTTCGCTGGAGCACTTGAAAATTCCATAATGGATTTCCCTGTATTTATTTCTTCAGCCAAGCATTGCAAAGACCCTTCTTAAAGAGTGCTTGTTGGGACTTCTGTTGTATAAACATAACATAAGTAAAAAAAAGTACCGATAAACCTCTCTGTTAAACCTCTCTCCCGTCGTTTCCAGTTTCCAGACCCAACAATTGCAAAAAACAAAACAAAGCCATGCACGAATGCTTGAAAGCAGCCCCCGTTCGAGTGACAACACATTCCCATGGCAACTTGGCATGTGTAAGACATGTATGGTCTAAGGCACATAGCAAGCCAGCTCTGGGAGATGGGGCTGCTTTTAACCAAGGCAGTTGAGATCAAGGTTACAGTTGAGAGAGCCTGAAAGATGCAAATTGTTTTGTGAGAATAAAAGGCTCCATCAACTTTAAGCTGATTTTATTATCTTCCTTCTTTTTGGCAGTTTAACTAAAATCTGGAATTTTTTGAAAAAAACAAGGAATAAGCAAAACGAGCCCAGATAGCTGAGTGCTTTCAGTAACAATGGCTTTTTATCCTAAACTAAGTAATTGCCTTTTTTTCCCCCAGTTAAAAGAGCAGGCTTTCACCGCAACCAGCACCAGCACCCAAAAACCTGCTCTCAAGTATTCTCCCAACATGTTTAACAAACAATCTGCAAAACAAATTATAAAATTGAAGCAATTATAATTTAAAAACGGTCACATTTGGTCAAGAGAAAAGACGATGATAAGCCAATAGAGGAGAATATTTGTAGCCCGTGTTTGAACTGTGGGGGTCCTTGGTGCTCTCTGAGCTTGGTGGTTTTGCTTGCAGATGTTTCATGACCCAACTAGGTAACATCATCAGTGCTAGGAGGGAATGGGATTTGTGGAGTGGAGGAAGAAGAGGAAGAGGAGGAAGGGGAGGAAGAGGATGAGGAGGTCAATGACTGTGGGGTCCTTGGTGCTCTCTGAGCTTGGTGGTTTTCTTGCAGACATTTCATGACCCAAGTAGGTAACTTTATCAGTGCTAGGAGGGAATGGGATTTGTGGAGTGGAGGAAGAAGAGGAAGAGGTGGTGGTGATGAAGGGGAGGAAGAGGAGAAGGAGGATGAGGAAGTCAATGACTGTGGGGTCCTTGGTGCTCTCTGAGCTTGGTGGTTTTCTTGCAGATGTCTCATTACCCAACTAAGTGACATCATCAGTGCTAGAAGGGAGGAGGGGGGGGAGGAGGAGGACTGTAGGGGCTCTTGGTACTCTGAGCTTGCAGACCTTTCATGACCCAACTAGGTAACATCATCAGTGCAGATATGGTCCAGATAAAAGGAAAATTGTCTCACTTTTGCCAGTGCTGCTTATGACTTCTGGACAATAGAATTAACCCATAAAACCTATAAAATAAGGAACTACGGTAAATCTTGTGTTTCATATTACTTCCTGGGGAGAAGTACTGTAAGTACCATAAATCACATCCAGATGAGCTCTAAGTAGGTTCACTTATGCTCTCATCTGCTTGGAGCGAATGCTTCAAAGAGGGAATACATTTGCCACGATCTAAATAAAAAGGTATTCCAAATTTTTTGATTTACAGCATACACTCGGTCCTAAATTTCCATGCCCACTATAAATTTCTATTCTCTAGGGGCAATCGTAGGATTAAAGATCTCAGCAAAGAGACATCTACCCTGACAGCCATCAAGCATTTCGCTTCAGACCTAAAACAAGACAAAGAAGCTTCAGTTGTCCACGGCTCCTCTAGGACCACAACCCAATAGTTAAAGTCCTTTGAACTTTGATGTGGTAGAAAAAAGCTGAACGACAACAATTGGTTCTGTTTAGCACTGGGTACCACTCAAACAGGGATGCGTCTTCGAGAACTAGAGCTGTATCTTACGGTAAATCTTTTAGAGGACATCACTCGTTTTGCTATTTCTGCTGTGTGAGTAGTTGGGTTGTTGGTTTTGTTTTTTTTTTGCACAAATCTATCTCTCTGGAGTATTGAGGCAAAAATATAAAAATCCATACGGGCGATTCTTTGTACTCGGACAGCTGGATGTTTACAACGTATTTGCACTGGTGGGAACTTTTCATTAATCTCCAGGGAGCTTCAGATGGGTAGAATTTCATCCTGGCCTTCTTGACAATTCAGGGAATCGAAGGCCACACATCTGGAAGTTATTTCAATACTTAACAGAGTAACAGAGTTGGAAGGGAACTCAGAGGTCTTCTAGTCAGAGGTGGGTTTCAGCAGGATCTGACCAGTTCTGGAGAACCGGTAGCAGAAATTCTGAGTAGTTCGGAGAACCGGTAAATACCACCCCTGACAGGCCCCGCCCCCATCTGCCTCCCGAGTCCCAGCTGATTGGGAGGAAATGGGGATTTTGCAGTAACCTTCCCCTGCCACGCCCACAAAGCCATGCCACGCCCACAAAGCCACACCCACAGAACCAGTAGTAAAAAAATTTGAATCCCACCACTGCTTCTAGTCCAACCCCCACCTCAAGCAGGAGATCCTCTTCCGTTTCAGACAAATAGTTGTCCAGTCTCTTCTTTCTTTTGTCTTTTCTCTCCTTCCCTTTTCTTTTCTCTCTTTCCTTCTTCTCCTTTCCCCTCTTTCTTCACTCTTTTCTCCAGAACAGAAGGATGAACTAGTTTGAAGTGAAGCTATTTAATGGAATTACTTCTGTATGTTTAGATGTGAAGATTGAGGTCTCTTCTTTCTTTAGTTCCTTTATGCGCCGCCTTTCCATCAAGAGGCAACTGGGAAGGTTGCAAATAGAATAGAATAATAGGATGGGAAGGGACCTTGGAGGTCTTCTAGTCCAACCCACCTCCCTCCAAGCACCCCACCATTCCAGACAAATGGCTGTCCAATCTCTTCTTGAAAACTTCCAGTGATGGAGCACCCACAACTTCTGGTGGCAAGAGGTTCCACTGGTTAATTTTTCTCACTGTCACGAAGTTTCTCCTTAGTTCTTAGTTCTCCTTGGTTAGTTTCCATCCATAGTTTCTTGTCTTGCCTTCTGGGGCTATTCAGGATGGTTAAAATATATATAGTATTTAGATATGCTGTTCTAGATAGCTAAAATCAAGGACAAGAGACATGGGGAGAGGAGCAAAAAAAGAATGGATGTTTGTACCATGTTTGTGGCACATGATTGGCAGGTATATAAATGCGGTAAGTTCCTTGAAGAGGAAAGACACCATGAGTTGAAGATTTTCTGCAGATATTGTTAGAAAGATACAATCCAGTTCTGGCATGATAGCAGTGTTCCAATATATGAGGGACTGCCCCAAAGAAGAGGGGGTCAACCTATTCTCCAAAGCACCTGAAGGCAGGACAAGAAGCAATGGGTGGAAACTAATCAAGGAGAGAAGCAACTTAGAACTAAGGAGGAATTTCATGACAATGAGAACAATTAACCAGTGGAACAGCTTGCCTCCAGAAGTTGTGGGTGCTCCATCCCTGGAGGTTTTTAAGAAGAGATTGGACAACCATTTCTCTGAAATGATGTAAGGTTTCCTACTTGAGTAAGGGGTTGGACTAGAAGTCCTCCAAGGTCCCTTCCAACTCTGTTATTCTGTTCCCCCCCCAGTCCTTTGCATGATTCTTCTAATTTAATTGGATGTGTTTTTAGCTGGAAGTAAATCTTGCTCTCTTCCATAAGACTCCTGGAATTTATATAGAATAGGAAGACCAAGACAGGGACCATAATTTCTTTCTTTCATCAAGAAAGACACCTTCCGTCACTGGAAGGTTGATGACATCTTAGGAAAGTCCTCATTCCCCCCCCCCCCCCAGATATTTCTGTTGAAAGAGAGGACATGTAAGCAAGGTTATATAAAATATTCCGGATTTTATATTATAGTAGATAGTTCATTATTTATTCTGTTCGTATTATATTGGTATCCTGGATGTTATAAGCAGCTCAGAACAGAAGGAAATAATAGGTGTGCAAAGCTGATGAATAAATAAAGCATCAGAACAGATACGCAATGATCTGATTTGGCCTTAAAACATCTCTCATGCAATCTCAAATGTTTTTCCAGAACAAGTTTTTCAACTTTATTGAAAATTGCCTTCACCCTGAAATTATCTCTCTTCAAGGTTACCAAGTGCTCAAATAACCCCAGTGAAAGAAAGACCCTATTTTTTTTCAATAAATGTGTCCATTTTCTAGAGACTTAAAAAAAATCTGCAGATCTCAGTACTTTTTGGTACATTCCCCCCTCCACCCCCAAAATGGTTGTATTGTAATTTTGTCTTTCTGCTGAATCAGTGCATCTTGGAAAAACCAGTAACTACTTTGGTTTCAAACCTGCAATTTGGTCTCGTATTTTTTTTTATCATCATCACAACATGATATGCAGCAGCCAAAAATGTTGGGGAAACTCTCCAGGAAATGAGCCACATCGTAGTAAACTAATGCCCAAGAGAAATGGGAATAAAATTGCTCTTAGCTGGATCCCAGAGTATGAACTTGTGGCAAAAAGTATGGAGCATTTCTTCTTCACATATGGATAGAGAGGAACTCCAAAATTTTCATGTGCGTTGCTGGCTGTGGAATTCTGGGAGTTGAAGTCCACATATCTTCAGACTGCCAAGGTTGAGAAACACTGATCTAGTAGGATTGAGAAGGGTTGTCTCTGAGGTGGCTGCCTCCTTGTTATTTGAAGAACCATCTTTTCTCAGTTACATCCACACAATCCACCAGAGTGGAGAGGTAGAAGATGTTATGAGTCCCCTCCCTTAAGGAGGTCCATCTAGTGCCGTGATGGCGAACCTATGGCATGTGTGCCACAGGTGGCACGTGGAGCCATATCTGAAGGCACGCAAAGCGTTGCCCTATGTCAGCGCCAGTGTGCATGCGCACGCTGGCCAGCTGATTTTCAGCCTTGGGGGAGGTCATTTTCGCCCTCCCCAGGCTTGAGGAGGCTTCCCTGAAGCTTGAGGAGGGCGAAAAACAGCCCAACGGGTCTACTGGAAGTTTGGAAACGGACTTCTGGTTTGTCCGTTGGGCCGTTTTTCGCCTGAAGCCTCCGGAGTGCAAAAAATGCCCCAATGGGCGATGTGTGGGGATGCATGCATGCGCAGTGTGGTGTGTGCTGGTACATGCACGCACTAGCACACATGCACGTTCCTATTTTTGGCACGCAGGAAGAAAAAGGTTCGCCATCACTGATCTAGTGGGACCAAGAAGAAGAACCTTCTCTGTGGTGGCCCCCTGCCTGTGGAACATCATCCCAATGGAGATAAGATTGGCGCCCAAGAAAATCCAGTTGCTTCTGGAAAAAGTACCTTTGGGACTCCTTAAGAGAGGGGGGCCTGCCTCCCCACTCTGGACGGGTTGAATAGATCTAACGAGGAAAAGATGGTCCTTCAAATAAGTTGGGTTCCAGGTGGACGGAAATCAGGATAGTTTTACGTAAGCTGAAGAAAAGTTTGCTGCAATTTCCATATCAGTTTAGAGCAGGGGTCTCCGACCTTGGCAACTTTAAGACTTGTGGACTTGATCCCAGAATTCCTCAGCTGAATTGAAGTCCACAAGTCTTAAAGTTGCCAAGGTTGGAGACCCCTGGTTTAGAGTAGTGATTTTTAAAAAACCTGGATTAGTTCTGGATGAAGTTCCATTACTCTTCTCTCATACCACTTCTGGAATCGCAATTAACTCGAATCTTGCAGTGATTTTTGTTTCTGTTTTTCAATGTTGGCACCTCCATTTAAATGCATGCACACACCCATAAATAAACCCCAAATGCTCGTTTCTGCATCAGCTTCTGGCGTGAGGGCAGGTGGTATTTCTGCAGCGAATTGAAGATTTAGCAAAAACTCACAGCAGCTCACAAAGACTGACATATAAATCATAGTCTATGAATGGCAGCTTGGGTGAGTCATTCCCCCCCCCCCTTTGAAATAGATCGGCATTATTTCACTTCTGAACTCTTCCCGCTTGTTAAAAAATAATAATTACAAAACTGGGAACACAGAGAAAGAAGACATAATAACTTGCATTATCTCAGCAAGGGAGGTTGGCGGGTTGCAACCTCTATAGCTTGCCTTTCGGAGAGATACGTTAGAAAACTCCGTGGGCTAGGAGGAGTAGGAGTAGGGAAATAAACAAGAAATAAACCTTGACTGTAGGGCCATGAGTAGTTTTTCACAACCTACACAATGGTTGAATAACATTTGGTGTGTCTAAGGTAAGTTAACGTAATTACTGTGCTTTAGAATACAGGGCAGAATTCAGAATAAGAGGGTTGGAAGGGAACTTGGAAGTCCTATAGTCCAGGGGTCTCCAACCTTAGCAACTTTAAGACTTGTGGACTTCAACTCCCAGAGTTGAAGTCCACAAGTCTTAACGTTGCCAAGGTTGGAGACCCCTGTTCTAGTCCAACCCCCTGCTCGGGCAGGAGACCCTATGCCATTTAAGACAGATGGTTGTCCAATCTCTTCTTAAAAACTTCCAGTGTTGGAGCATTCACAACTTCTGGAGGCAAACTAGAAGACCCCCAAGTTCTCTTCCAACTCTGTTCTTCTATGTCTTCTACGTCTATGATTTTCTTACCAGAAGAGGGTCCATGTTCCTCCTTGAGTTCAGACCTTCAGCAGAGGGACTGGTCTCCTTGAAACATTGCTTAACATCTGGTGGACGAGGTACAAGCTTACGGAGCGGGTAAGAGCATAGAACTCCTGGAGTTTGGGTTACTTGACGTCCCTCTATCTTTTGTCGTTTCAGCTCATGTGCTCCTCCCTCCAGAAGGCCTTGTTCGACGAGGAGGACCACGTGAAGAAGCTCCAGCAAAAAGTGGCAACCTTGGAGAAACGCAATAAGCAGCTTCAGGATCGAGTGAAGAAGGTCAAGAGGTTGCTGAGGCAAACCAGGAAGAACGGCCGGCACATGGAGCTGATCAACCAGAAGCTCAGCGAGAAACTGTCTTCTACAGGGGTTCAGTTCCCCTACGCGAACTCCTTAAAGCAAGGCCATTCTCGGGCCACGTACCTGAAAGTGTAAGAGCAACTCTTCAAGCTACAGTCTTAGTGATCAAACGGCGTGTCCTTCTCCGCCCAATCTTACCTTGAGAAAGACTCATAGTGCATTCAAAGTCTTTGGTTTTTGACCATGAAGGATTTGCACCTCAAGTGGATCTCTCACTGGCTTCGAACTGGCTTCATAAACGTCATTCAGTTTTTGCCTAGGAGGGAAGCGTAGGCTGTTGTCTTCAGAACAGTTGGCTTGAGACCAACTAGGATTGAGTTTATGGACCACAGTTAAGGAGGGGGAGGTTGAGTCTTGGGTGGGTCCAGTGATAGAGGATTACAGGTAGTCCTCGATTTACAACAGTTCATTTGGTGACCGTTCAAAATTACAACGGCGCTGAATAATGTCATGTGATCTCCTTTTGTGACCTTGTGACCATCAAATTCAATGGGGAAGATGGATTGACTTAACCGAATGACTAACTTAAGAAATGTCTACGGAGGTTCTCCGTTACCCAGTTCAAGAGGCAACTGGGCTTTCTGGTTTTTCTTTGAAGATGTTTCGCTTCTCCTCCAAGAAGCTTCTTCAGCTCTGAAGAAGAGACTAAGTGTAAATAATAAAAAGTTTATACCATCCCAATCCTGAGAAAGTCTGCGTATTAATGCAAAGGAACTCTGAAATTGGGATGAGTGAAATTCACTTCTGTCCAAAGACATTCATGGATCGATGTAAAGATAGGCTTCAAAAGAAGCGTCTAGCTTTGAGTAACACTACACCATATCGGAAAGTAAACTCCCAGGGGGCAGGTTTTTTTCTTGCTGATTACAGTCTAGTTTTTTAAAGCTACTGTTCCCTTTACATCCATTTTACTGCATTTTAAATTACACTAATCTTCATGCCACAAATGTAATTTTCACATTCTTTCCTTACATTCACTTTAACAATTTCACTTTTGTCTCCTTCCCTTCATAAAATTTGGGAAACAGTTTTACCTGTTCTCTCCTCCCACTCTCCCTCCCTCCCTCCCTCCCTCCCTCTCTCTCTCTCTCTCTCTCTCTCTCTCTCCTATCTGTCATCTATCTATCTATCTATCTATCTATCTATCTATCTATCTATCTATCTATCTATCTATCTATCTATCTATCTATCTATCTATCTATCTATCATTTCTCTCTCTCTATCTGTCATTTATGTATCTATCTATCTATCTATCTATCTATCTATCTATCTATCTATCTATCTATCTATCTATCATTTCTCTCTCTCTCTATCTGTCATTTATGTATCTATCTATCTATCTATCTATCTATCTATCTATCTATCTATCTATCTATCTATCTATCTATCTATCTATCTATCTATCTATCTATCATCTATCTATCATTTCTCTCTCTATCTGTCATTTATGTATCTATCTATCTATCTATCTATCATTTCTCTCTCTCTCTATCTGTCATTTATGTATCTATCTATCTATCTATCTATCTATCTATCTATCTATCTATCTATCTATCTATCTATCTATCTATCTATCATTTCTCTCTCTCTCTATCTGTCATTTATGTATCTATCTATCTATCTATCTATCTATCTATCTATCTATCTATCTATCATCTATCTATCATTTCTCTCTCTATCTGTCATTTATGTATGTATGTATGTATCTATCTATCTATCTATCTATCTATCATCTATCTATCATTTCTCTCTCTATCTGTCATTTATGTATCTGTATCTATGTATCTTTCTATGTATCTTTCTATCTTTCTATCTATCTATCCATCCATCCATCCATCCATCCATCCATCCATCCATCCATCCATCCATCCATCCATCTATCTATATCTATCATTTCTCTCTCTCTCTCTCTCTCTCTCTCCTATCTATCTGTCATTTATGTATCTATGTATCTTTCCATCTCTCTCTCTCTCTCTCTCTCTCTCTCTCTCTCTCTCTCTCTCTCTCTCTCTCTCTCTCTCTCTCTCTCTCTCTCTCTCTCTCTCTCATCTATTTATCTATCCATCTCTTTCTCTCTCTCCCCATCTTCTGGTGATCACTAGATGATTTAGGCAGACATGTATCCTTCAGTTCTCAGCCAAATTCACAGCTGTTTAGATTTGGATTCGATGGGCACCTCATCAAATTTGCAGATGACACCAAACTAGCAGGAATAGCCAACACTCCAGAAGATAGGGTTAAGATACAGAAGGATCTTGACAGACTTGAACATTTGGCGTTATCTAACAAAATGAAATTCAATGGTGAAAAAATAAGGTTCTACATTTAGGCAAGAAAAACAAAATGCACAGGTACAGTATAGGTGGTACCTTGCTCAACAGTAGTAACTGTGAGAGGGACCTTGGAGTCCTAGTGGACAACCATTTAAATATGAGCCAGCAGTGTGCAGCAGCTGCCAAAAAAGCCAACACAGTTCTAGGCTGCATAAACAGAGGGATAGAATCAATTATCACATGAAGTGTTAATACCACTTTATAATGCCTTGGTAAGGCCACACTTGGAATACTGCATTCAGTTTTGGTCGCCACGATGTAAAAAAGATGTGGAGACTCTAGAAAGAGTGCAGAGAAGAGCAACAAAGATGATTAGGGGACTGGAGGCTAAAACATGAAGAACGGTTGCAGGAACTGGGTATGTCTAGTTTAATGAAAAGAAAGAAGTTGTGAATGCTCCAACACTGGAAGTTTTAAAGAAAAGTTTGGACAACTATTTGTCTGAAATGGCATATGGTCTCCTGCCTGAGCAGGAGACTAGAAGACCTCCAAGGTCCCTTCCAACTCTATTATTCTCTTATTCTGCTAAATTAGGCTCTTAAAGAAAACAGCTTACATAAAGGTAAACCGATTGATAAGATCAAACTTGCTCCTCCAATATTTTCTGGCAGTAGAAATCACAGTGTCACCCTGACTTTGCATCCTCTGTTAGCGCTCTCACTTTTTAAATTATTTCTGTAAGGTTTCTAAAAGTGAATGTGTTAAGTCTTCTGTTTCATACTGATAGGGCAGGAGGTTTTAGAACCATAGATCAGACAGTGAAAGCATCTTCTCTTGGGTAAGATTATACCTGTTTGATAAACAAAGAGTTAAGATTTTCAGAGAACTTTGGATATATTTGCCAGCTGTTAAATGTTGCCTGGTGATGTTAGCAGCTGGTCCTGGAGTTAGAAGTGAGACAAAGGTTTGCAAATTTTTGTCTGTCGCCTATTTAGCTGTCCAATCAGCTAGTTTCAACATACTCAGTTAACCCGAGGGGGGCACATTTCACTTCCAGAAAAGGGAAAGGAAACCTTAATCTTTGACACTTTAAAAATGGATTTCTGCAAAGCCGGAAGGTAATATTTCTGACCTCTTGTCTGGCAATCAAAGTCTTTTTAAATGCATAGCTACTGGTCAAACACTGGTACTTAAAAGTATCAAACGTTTCTTCCAAAGACCTCAACTCAAAAGTTGGTACCCAAAATTTGCTACTTAAATCTTCACCGTTCTCCTCTTCTTCCTTTTGCGCTGATGTTTCACGGACTCAGGGAATTCTCGGCACACCACAGGAACTTCTGCCAAACTTTGTCCGGGAGGCAAAAGGGATGGAGCTGAGATGCTTGTTTTATTCCTTCCCTACCTCCTCCTCCTCCCCATCGGAGTATAAGAGCTGCCTGTGGGAGGTAGTTCTGCATTTTTAGCTGCTCATTAGAAACACAGCTGTTTTATGGGTATAAATCATCACTGGGAAATAAGATCTGAAAGAGGCATTTAATCAGCAATGGATAGAATCCAAATGTTGACTTTTTTTTTGTCACTAAGTCACAGGATTTTAGACAAGCCTCAAGGAATCTGACTTGTTTCAGGTCCCTTTTTGTCCATCCACTGAACCTTCCTGCCTATATATGTTATATGTTATATATGTTGCGTCACCTGCAAAGTCATGGAATCAATCATTAACCAATCCATTACCCTCCACTTAGAAACAACCTACTCTCTAACAAACAATTTGGCTTCAGAAAAAATTAGTCCTATACTTTTGCAACTCCTGCACTGCAAAAATATATGGACTACACAACTCCACCAGGGCAAAGCAATAGACGCAATTTACATAGACTTCTGTAAAGCCTTTGACTCAGTGGTACATGGCAAACTACTTCTAAAACTAAAATCTTATGGCATTTCTGGACCCCTGCATAATTGGATAGCTGTGTTTCTGTCAAAAAGGCAACAAGTGGTCAAAATAGGGTGCGCCCTATCAAATCCTGCACCTGTTAACAGTGGTGTCTCCCAAGGCAGCGTTTTAGGACCAACTCTTTTTATACTTTACATAAATGACCTTTGTGATCATATTATAAGCAACTGTGTTCTCTTCGCTGATGATGTAAAACTATTCAACACTACCGACAATGCTGCTACCCTTCAAAAAGACCTAGACTATGTGTTAGATTGGTCAAACAATTGGCAACTTCAAATCTCAACCAACAAATGCTCTGTCTTACACACTGGCAAAAAAAAATCAGAACACAAAATACAAGCTGGGTGGATACGACCTCGTAGACGACCCTCACTCTGTCAAGGACCTTGGAGTACTCATCTCTAATGATCTAAGTGCCAGAGCCCAATGTAACAATATTGCCAAAAAGGCATTAAGAGTTGTTAACCTAATCTTGCGCAGCTTCTTCTCTGGTAACATTGTACTGCTAACTAGAGCATACAAAACCTTTGCCAGACCAATTCTTGAATACAGCTCATCTGTCTGGAACCCACAGTACATATCGGACATTAATACAATTGAGCTAGTCCAGAGATATTTCACGAGAAGAGTCCTCCACTCCTCTGCTTGCAACAGAATACCTTATGCAACCAGACTTGGAATTTGGGGCTTAGACAACTTTGAACTACGCCACCTTCAGTCTGACCTAAGTGTAGTACATAAAATTATCTGCTACAATGTCCTACCTTCAATGATTACTTCAGCTTCAACCACAACAATACACGAGCACACAATAGATACAAACTTAATGTAAACCGCTCCAAACTCAATTGCAGAAAATACAACTTCAGCAACAGAGTGGTCAATGCCTGGAAAGCACTACCTGACTCTGTGGTTTCTTCCCCAACCCCAAAAACGTTAACCTTAGACTGCCTACCGTTGACCTCATCCCATTCCTAAGAGGTGTGTAAGGGGCGTGCATAAGCGCACCATGGTGCCTATTGTCCCTGTCCTAATGTACCCATGTATTCGTAACCATCTCATCTATACATAACCATGTTTATACCTATATCCGTTATATTATACATGCTTGACAAAATAAATAAATAAAAATAAATAAATCTATGATGTGGGGTCTCCTGCTTGAACAGGGGGTTGGACTAGAAGACCTCCGAGGTCCCTTCCAACTCTGTTATTCTGTCAAGTTAGATTTGGTGCAGGAAACCCACAACTTCTGGGTTCAATGAAGGACCTAAAACGGAGAGTCACCAAAGAAATCTTCTGACGGAAGCTGCCTCACAAAGAATTATTGGAGAACTTTTCATCCTTGTATGATATCCTTATCAGATGACGTGTCAACCTGTCCCATTCCCGATATCTCCAAATCGATCTTCAAAGCTCGCTAAACGGGTCATCGATTCAAAGCATGATGGTTTGGAAAGATAATCTGAGAACTGAGTGGAAATGGAAGGTGAGGGACATCCGACGAAGACGAGAGCTCTTGTTCCTTTGTTTGATCTCTCCTCTCAATCCCTTTTTGTTCCCCCTGAATTCTCTCAGAAATAACGGTAAGAGGATCCGAACCTTTCAGAGGAAAGAGGTTTTTACTTTCAAGAGACCACAAGAAAGAACCTCTATTCCCAAGGCAGGCGGCAGATTAAAATCTGAGATGAAAGACCGCTTCACTTAGTTGGGGTCTCTTGACAAAGCTGCAACTTCAGATGGAGAGGCCTTGTTTACTTGAACTCTGTCCTCTTCCTTTCCTGATTTTCTCGGGGGGCAGAGTTTCAGCGTCTATTTAACGTTTAAAAACATTGAGCTGAGCTACACCTTCACAGCGGTGTTTCCACTCATTTCACCGTGGCAGCAATCAAGAAAGCCCTACTCATTCATCTCCTACACACACACACACACACACACACACACACACACACACACACACACACACACACACACACACACAGGGTACACACAGACACACACTTCATTTTCCATTTAAAAAAAAAAACATGGAGCCCCTTTGAATCTCTGTTTCAATCCCAGTCAAATAGACATACACATTTTTTAAAACAATGATATTTGTCCTTTTTTTAAAAAAATTAAAAGAGCACAACATTAAAAATAAATTTCTGTGGATTACAAAATAACTCGATTGACTGATGTTTTTGAACTACCATATTTTTCGGAGTATAAGACGCACCGGAGTATAAGACGCACCTTATTTTTGGGGGAGGAAAATAGGGGGGAAAATCTGCCTACCAGGTATTCATCTGGCTAGCGTCCTTAGTCTGGTCAGCTTCAGCACATTATTTTATTCCCTGGTTAGGGCTGAAAAAAATGTTCTTCGGAGGGAGTAGCAATGAAAAAATCCTGCAAGCCGGGAAGATTGTTAGCACTTCGTTAGGGCTGGAAAAACCTTTTTCAGAGGGAGTAGCAATCAAAACTAGCCTGCAAGCCAGGAAGAGCCGGAAAGATCGTTAGCAGCTCATTGAGGCTGAAAAAAAGCTTTGAAAAAGTTACATTCGGAGTATAAGGTGCACCCAAATTTTCAGCCCCTTTTAGGGGAGGAAAGGTGCATCTTATACTCTGAAAAATATGGTATAAAGGTAGTCCTTGACTTGATGGGTCCTTGGTGCGCTCCGAGTTTCATACTCCAAGTTTTATTTCATGCAGAGATTGTATAGTTGGGTAATGAAACATCTACAAGGACCTCTCATTTCAACCCCGAGCTACAACATCTTGAATCTCCAAAGACCTATGCAAGGGTTCTCTTTGAAGACTTTAGTTCAGCATTCAATACCATCATTCCAGACACTCTTCCAACTAAGCTAAACCAGCTAGCGGTACCTGAACACACTTGTAAGTGGATCATAAACTTCCTAACAAACAGGAAGCAGCAGGTGAAGCTAAGCAGAATCACATCAAATACCTGTACAGTTAGCACAAGTCTGTGTGCTCTCTCCACTTCTCTTCTCTCTTTATACCAATGACTGCATCTCTAAGGATCCATCTGTTAAACTACTGAAGTTTGCAGATGACACAACAGTGATCGGCCTCATTCGAGACAATGATGAATCCGCATACAGACAGGAGGTTGAACAGCTAACCTTGTGGTGCGACTGGAACAATCTGGAACTGAACACACTCAAAACCGTACAAATGGTGGTAGACTTTAGGAGAAACCCGCCCATACTTCCACCTCTTACAATATTAGGCAACACAGTATCAACAGTAGAGACCATCAAATTTCTAGGTTCTACCATATCGCAAGATCTAAAATGGTCACCTAACATCAAAAACATCATCAAAAAAGCACAACAAAGAATGTTCTTTCTGCGCCAACTCAGGAAGCTCAAACTGCCCAAGGAGCTGCTGATACAGTTCTACAGAGGAATTATTGAGTCTGTCATCTGCACCTCTATAACTCTCTGGTTTAGTTCTGCAACCCAACAAAACAGACACAGACTTCACAGGATAATTAGAACTGCAGAAAAAACAATTACTGCCAACCTGCCTTCCATTGAGGATCTGTATACTGCACGAATCAAAAAGAGGGCCGTGAAAATATTTACTGACCCCCTTGCATCCTGGACATAAACTGTTTCAATTCCTACCCTCAAAACGTTGCTATAGAGCACTGCACACCAAGACAACTAGACACAAGAACATCCCTCTGCTAAACAAATAATTCCCTCAACACTGTCAAACTATTTACTAAGTCTGCACTACTATTAATCTTCTCATCGTTCCCATCACCCATCTCCTCCCACTTATGACTGCATGACTGTAACTTTGCTGTTTGTATCCTTACGATTTATATTGACTGGTTCCTAATATGATTTGATTGCTTATTTGTACCCGGACTATCATTATGTGTTGTACCTTATGATTCTTGACGAACGTATCTTTTCTTTTATGTACACTGAGAGCATATGCACCAAGACAAATTCCTTCTGTGTCCAATCACACTTGGCCAATAAATAATTCTATTCTGTTCTGTTCTATCACAACAGTCATTCAACACAAAGAACCAAATCATCTATCCAAAGTCACAATTTGTATCGGGAGATGATTCTGATCATACCGCTTCCATAAACACATTCAAATAGCCCTTAAGTAAAGTTCTTGCATATCCTTGGGCCAATTAAGCTTTGCTTTAATAAAAAATGCAAATAAGCTTCATTATGCTAATACAAAAACGAAAGAACAACAGCTCCTTTGATTAGTGCATCATCAATTATTTTTGACAGATAGCATAATTAATCTCTGCTGGGAATTCTATTCTTCTGCCCAAATAGGTAGAATGAATACTCCAATATCAATTCAAAGATTCCAGTGTTAATTCAAATATTTCAATCTTAATTCTTCCTGTAATTTGAAGAGGTTAAAATCCAAAGATCCTTTCCTTTCTATGTACTGTTTTAAGCCCTTCAGCAACTCGGAAGGCTCCGCCTGGAGGCTTTCAAGAAGAGATTGGACTTCCATTTGTACAGAAATGGTGTAGGGTCTCCTGCTTGGGTGGGGGGTTGGACTAGATGACCTACAATGTCCCTTCCTACTCTGTTAATCTGAGACTGTCCAAGGAGCAGATGATCCAGTCCTACAGAGGAATTACTGAGTTTGTCATTTGTACAGCAATTTGTATTATAACTGTCTGGTTTGATGCAGCAACTAAACAGGACAGGTGCAAACTCCAACAGGTAGTTAGGAAGGATAGTTAGAAAACACAATCGCAACCAGCCTGCTTTCTATGGAGGACCTGTATACTGCGCGGGCAAGAAAGAGGGCTGAGAAAATACAGATAGTCCTTGACTTATGACCAGAACGGAGCCCAACATTTCTGTTGTTAAGCAAGACGTTTGTTCAGTGGGTTTTGCCCCATTTTGCGACCTTCCTTGCCTCGGCTGTTAAGTGAATCATGCAGTCAGGGGTGGGTTCTGGCTTACCTCGCTGTCTGTTCACTTCCTCAAGAGCCGCGTGGGTGCGCCGCACGCTTCATGCGTGTGCAGTTCTAAAAACCCAGCTTCTGCGCATGTGCAGAAGCAAAATACAAGATGGCGCCGCTGGGGGCATGTCCAGCCGGCCATCACTGCCAGTTCAGCGAGCGGGGGGAAATTCCCGCTACTGGTTCTATAGAACCGGTCCGAACCGGCAGGAACCCACCTCTGACTGCAGTTGATAAGTTAGTCACCTGGTTGTTAAGGGAATCTGGCTCTCCCAATGTGTTTGTTTGGCAGAAGGTCACAAAAGGGGATCACCTGAACCCAGGACACTGTGACAGTCATAAATACGAGTCACGTGAATTTAGATCACATGAACATAGGAATGCTGCAAAGGTTGTAACTGTGAAAAATGGTCATAAGTCACTTTTTTCAGTGCCGTGGTAACTTTCAACGGTCACTAAACAAACTGTTGTAAGTCGAGGACTGTCTGTATCTATAAACCAGAGGTGGGTTCCTCCTTGTTCGGACTCGTTCACCCGAACCTGTAGCAACCCGCTGATGATGTCATGACGACATAACGGAACCAGTTTGGTCGTTGTCGCTCCGTGGGTGCCACCATCTTTTTAAAAAAAAATCGGATTTTTTTTAATTTATTTTTTTTGAATTTTTTTCTGGGTTTTTTTCCTTCTGCGCATGTGCAGAAGCTGAGTTTCCGGCACTGCGCATGCGTTGTCATCTTGTTTTCGGCTTTTTTTGTGGGGGGGGGATTTTTTTGCATTTTTTGTCACTGCGCATGCGTGTGCGCGTGAAGCGCACGTGCGCCCACGCGGCGTGCCCACACGGCGTGGGAGGAAGCAAACCGGCAGCGAGGTAAGTTAGAACCCACCCCTGCTATAGACCCCTCACATCCTGGACGTAAGCGGTTTCAATTTCTTCCCTCAAGACGACGCTTTGCATGCCAAAACCATTAGATACAGTTTTTTCCCTCATGCCATCACTACTAAACACCAAATTCCCACAGTATTGTCTTATGCCTATTTACCCATGCGGTGCTGGAGAAGACTCTGGTAGAGGAAGGCCTGGAGGAACGTTGTCCATGGGGTCATGATGGGTCGGACACGACTTCACAACTAACAACAACAACAGTATTATTATTATTATTATTATTATTATTATTATTATTATTATTATTATTATTATTATTATTATTATTATTATTATTATTATTATTATTATTATTATTATTATTATCCTTCCCATCTTCTTGGTATCATGTTTATGATGATGATGATGATGATTATTTTGTTGTTTTGCATGTACACTGAGAGCTTCTGCCCTGGAGACAAATTCCTTATGTGTCCAATCACACCTGGCCAATAAAGAATATTCTGTTCTATTATAGATAGGACTTGGAGTGAGCCAGAATAAGGAACTTAAGTGGCTATTGATCGTTGCAAACTGCACATTAGCAGCTGATGGTTCATTAGCAAGTGTTTGATAACACAAATCCCAGTGAGAGGGTACCTGTAACAGAAGACAAAGTTTGCAACACTCTAAGACAGAGAAGGAAGTTGCTCCGATTGAAAGAAAGAGCAACGATATTCCCACCGGGACTAACAGAACAGGAAAAAAGAACAACGTGTAGGCCGTTGCTCAATTCCGTGCAGTTTCAGCTTCAGAACAATTGATTGGTCCTCTAATAAATACAATCCTTTGTCTTGCCTCTTTGTCCTTTTCTGCTAAGCTGCCTGGAAGGGAGAAGGAAGGAAAGAAAGAGGGAGGGAAGGAAGGAAGGAAGGAGAGAGGAAGGAAGGACGGAGAGTAGAAGGAAGGAGGAAGGATGGAAGGAAGGAAGGTAGGAAGGAAGGAAGGAGAGTAGAAGGAAGGAGGGAGGAAGGAAGGAAGGAAGGAAGGAAGGAAGGAAGGATAACCATAGAATTCTAATAACCAATAACCATGGAAACCTAACTCCAAACCACCATTTTATAATGTTCTTGAATTAGATTTATTGCTAATGATTTGGGAATGATAAAACTATATAGAAAATGGCAATAGTTTACCAAAAATGAAAGCTCCATCTACTAAATAATTTCATTCAGAAAGTCATAGGGGCTCTATCACTGGAGGCTTTTAAGAAAAGACTTGGACCGCCACTTGTCTGAAATGGTATAAGGATTCCTGCTTGAGCAGAGGGTTGGACCAGAGGAGGGTTCTACTTACCTTCCCTACCGGTTTGCATCGCGTCGGAAGTGCATGTTTTGCGCGCACGCAATTGCTTTGCTCGCCCCCCCCCCCGTCACGTCAAGCAAATGAACACGGATTAATTGTTCTAACTATCAGGAAATCTCTCCTTGGTTCTAAGTTGCTTCTCTCCTTGTTTAGTTTCCACCTTCCTTCCTTCTTTTCATTAAACTAGACATACCCAGTTCCTGCAACCGTTCTTCATATGTTTTAGCCTTCAGTCCCTTAATCATCTTTGTTGCTCTTCTCTGCACTCTTTCTAGAGTCTCAACATCCTTTTTGCATTGTGGCGACCAAAACTGGATGCAGTATTCCAAGTGTGGCCTTACCAAGGCATTATAAAGTGCTATTAACACTTCACCTGATCTTGATTCTATCCCTCTGTTAATGCAGCCTAGAACTGTGTTGGCTTTTTTGGCAGCTGCTGCACACGGCTGGCTCAAATTTAAATGGTTGTCCACTAGGACTCCAAGATCCCTCTCACAGTTACTACTGTTGAGCAAGGTACAACATATACTGTACCTGTGCATTTTGTTTTTCTTGCCTAAATGTAGAACTTTACTTTTTTCGCCATTGATTTTCATTTTGTTAGAAAGCGCCCAATGTTAAAGTCTGTCAAGATCCTTCTGTATCTTGAGCCCATCTTCTGGAATGTTGGCTATTCCTGCTAGCTTGGTGTCATCTGCAAATTTGATGAGTTCCCCATCTCTTCCCCAAGGGAAAAGAGAGGAAGAAAAAGAGAGGAAGAAAGAGGAAGAGTGTGTGTGTGAGAGAGAGAGAGAAAGAAAGAAAGGAAGAAAGAGGAAGTGTGTGTTTATGTGTGTGTGTGTGAGAGATAAAGAAAGAAAAAGAAAGAAAGAAAGAAAGAAAGAGGGAGATAGAGACAAGAAAGAAAGAAAGAAAAGAAAGAAAGAGGAAGAGATAGATGAGAGAGAGAGAAAGAAAAAGAAAGGAAGGGAGAGAGAAAAAAAACTGTGCTATTATTTTTAATTGTTCCATTATTTATCATGTGTTAATATTTTACACTATTTTACACCTAGAGTGATTTTACTCCCTTTCTTTTGCCCAGAGCTACCACATATTTTTCAGGGATTTACATGCATTCAATGTCTTTAGTCCAGAGCATAAATATGTGTGTGTTTATTTTGTACATAAGGTTGCATAAGTCCAGCTTAATATGCTATTCCTGGTATGTGATGTTTTGTATACATACAGAGAAAGAAGCACTCTTATGATCTTTGACTTTTAGGCTTGCTGTCAAACATCAGCCATAATACTAATTACTGTTTTGAACAATATGCAGGTTGTATTACACGAATGGCTATTTTATATGTGAAATTATGACTGAAATATTTCTGCATCTATATTGGTTCTCACTGTCAGGAAGTTTCTCCTTAGTTTTAGGTTGCTTCTCTCTTTGTTCAGTTTCCATCCATTGCTTCTTGTTTTGCCTTCTGATGCTTTGGAAAATACATTGCCTCCGCCCGCTTCTTTCTGGCAGTCCCTTAAAAGCCTGTTGCCTATCACACTCTTGGGCAAAGCATGTGAGCCATTTCCTCCTTTCAATGGTTAATGAAAGTACATCTATAGTGTGTAGATAATAAAGTTGAAAAAAGGTGAACATCATTTTTACAGAACTATAGATACTTTGAGGCTGGGTGTGACAAGGAATGGCTGGGAGGGGAGGGGCCAGGCGAGGCACCCTTTGATGTGAGTGACATTGAGTTGGCCACACCCACCCAGTCACATGACCACCAAGCCTCACCCGCCCAGTCACATGACCACCAAGCATCACCCACCGAGTCACAGGACCACAAAGCCACGCCCACCACCACCACCATCAAGCCACACCCACAAAATAAGCCACACCCACAGAACCGGTAGTAAAAAAATTAGAACCCATCCCTGCCTGAAGTCTATAAAGAACATGACACTAGAAGAACAAGCATTTGAAGCTGAAGACTTACAACTGGTAGAAGATGTCCACATGAAACATATTTACAACAGGGCGGAGTTTATTATATTTCCTGTCATTGCTGCCTTAACTTACCACGGCTTGTCATTATTTAATCCGCAAGATTCATGTTCAAGAAAGCACAAGTCATCGAAATTTGTAGGTAGAATTTTGTGGTGTGACATTTACTTTCCGAATATGTTCTCTGCGGAAGAAAAAAATCCCCTAGAATTCTTTTAAAAACCAAAGCCCAGCATTTAGCCCAGCATCCCTCTTCGGCACAAAAGCTTTGAATCCAATTCAGCCACGACTATAAAAAGAATGATGTGAGTAATATCATCTCCCGTAACATATTTAGCTCAGATTGCAAGTTTTCTGGGACTGAAGTAGTAAAATATTGCTGTTGTAATCAGATCTCCCTGCGTTTGATGGGACTTCTGACTTATTTTTCTTTTCAATGTCACCGATTCTTTCTCCATCAAAAAGTTAGAAAGCCTTACCTTGTTTATTTATTAGTGAGATTTATATACCGCCTCATAGTGCAAGCACTCTCTAAGCGGTTTACACCAGTAAGCAATCTATATTTACATTACCCCCAACAATCTGGGTCCTTATTTTACCTACCTCGGAAGGATGGAAGGCTGAGTCAACCTTGAACCGGTGAGATTTGAACCGCTGACCTGCGGATCACAGTCAGCTAAAGTGACCTGCAATACTACACTCTAACCGCTGCGCCACTTGGCTCTGTTTCCCAGGTATCTTGGTGCAATGGCACAGAATAATCTACAGGTAGACCTCAATTTACAGAAATTCATTTAGTGACCGTTCGAAGTTACAACAGCACTGAAAAAAATGACTTATGACTGATTTTCACACTTATGACCGTTGCACCCTCCCCGTGGTCACGTGATCAAAATTCAGATGCTTAGCAACTGACTCATATTTATGACGGTTGCAATGTCCCAGGGTTACATGATCCCCTTTTGTGACCTTCTGACAAGCAAAGTCAATGGGATTCACTTAACAACTGTATTACTAAATATTTCTCTCCACTGAATACTGCTGTAGTTGTTGTATTAAATACATGAACGCTGTATTCCAACAGATGCTGGGTCCAGAGGTGGGTTCTAACTTACCTTGCTGCCAGTTTGCTTCTTCCTGTGTTGCGCGGCTGTGCCTTGTGGGCGCGGGCGTGCATCATGCGCATGCGCAGTACCAAAAAAATAAAAAAAATCCCCCCAAAATAAGCCAAAAACAAGATGTCGACGCATGCACAGTGCCAGAAACTTGGCTTCTGCGCATGCGCAGAAGAAAAAAAAAACGGGAAAAAATTCAAAAAAAAATCCCCCCCAAATTTTAAAAAAAGATGGCGGCACCCACGGACCGGCACCGACTGAACCGGTTCTGTGATGTCATTGTGATGTCACCAGCAGTTTGCTACCGGTTCGGGCGAACCGGTCCAAACTGGTCCGAACCAACCTCTGGTTGGTTCTTCCCTGCCTTTATACTTGTCCTCCCACCTTCTTGGACCCATGCGCAGAGTACACAATAAAGTATCTCAGAAGAAGCCAGTTTCATTTCATTTATTGGAGGAAAATTATTCTCTATATCCCTTAAATAATCTTTATGATAGAAATCTCGATAAGTACTGTATACATGATTGTCAAGGCAGAGAAGAATTTGCAACACAGCCCCATTTGTAACATCGCAAACTCCTTAGGCGGGTTAAACATTTTGCTATGCCTTGTTACATGCACATGAGTAAATACACATTTCCCTTCTCAAAGATGGTCTTATGGAACTGAATTGATTACAAGACTTATAATAACAGGCACACTGAACATTCCCGGATTAAATTTGCAAGTGGTTTTTTTTTCCTTTCAAATTGACTTTTTAAAAACTATTTTTAAAAACATGCTTGCCTTTTTTGCTGTTGTTGTTGTAAAAATAAAAGTAAGAATGAGATGCTTTGCCATAAATGCCATTTTTAAGAACCGTTCCAGATTTGGATCTGAGTAAAACCAAGCTTTTAAAAAACAAAAACAACCCAAATGAATAACATGTATATAAAAGGCTGAATCTCATTTAGGAACAAAAGTCTTCAGTCAGCTTCAGTCACAAGCAATCCGTCACATGTAACAATAGGTAGCTCTGCTTGAGAATATACATCCAAAGTCTTACTCAGGCCATTGAATGAGTCTTGAAAGTACATTACAATAGGTATGAGAACACAAAATTAATCAACAATATATGCCATAGCTTAACTTCTTTGATTTTCCCGTTTGGTTGCCGGGTCTCACAGTCCAAAGCATCCAGAAAGCTCAAGGCTACAAAACTAAACCTACTTACGGAGGAACAAGTCCCATGGAACTGAATGGGCCTTTTTTTCAAGTAAGTACCCGTAAGGTTTTGCCAAAGAAATCCATTAAAACGTATTTCATTCTATAAAAGATTGTGGTTGAAACCTGTAGGTATTTGGAACGTTCTAACTAGAATAACCGAGTTGGAAGGGACCTTGGAGGTCATCCAGTCCAACTCCTTGCTCAAGCAGGAGACCTTATACCATTTCAGACAAAGGGTTGTCCAATCTCTGCTTCAAAACCTCCAGTGTTGGAGCACCCACAACTTCTGGAGGCAAGTTGTTCCACTGATTAATTGTTCTGTCAGGAAATTTCTCCTTAGTTCTAGGTTGCTTCTCTCCTTGATTAGTTTCCATCCATTCTTTCTTGTCCTGCCTTTTAGGTGCTTTGGAAAATAAGTGGACCCCCTCTTCTTTGTGGCAGCCCCTCAAATACTGGAAGATGCTATTGTGTCACACCTAGTCCTTTTCATTAAACTACCCATAGTTTAATCCAACCGTTCTTCATGTTTTAGCCTCCAGTCCCCTAATCATCTTTGCTGCTCTTCTCTGCACTCTTTCCAGAGTCTCAACATCCTTTTTTTTTTTACATCGTGGTGATCGAAATCAAAGTGAAGCACTTTTAATCAGAGTGAAGCACTTTTGAGCATCATCAATTTCAGTGTGACCTGGGTTGTGAAGACCCCAGAGATCCGTAATAATCTCCGTTGAAATTATTTTTAGGGTGCTTCTACAATTCACAGAATGGGACAATGTGGCTCAGCCAACTCACTGCGGCCATGGGAAAATTAAAAATATGCACTCCTTCCATCTATACCTCCCAGCTTTCAAATGGTAGCTTTCAAATTTCCCACTGATATTTGCCAAGCAATTCCTGTGAAAACATCCTGTTACAGAGGATTCTCTAATATTTAATGGAACTTTCCTTTTTCTTTCTTCCCAAAAGCGTAAGTGGACACAATGCATAGAAAGATAAGAGGTTTTCCTCAATCATTTTTGTTATGGGAATACAATCCCTTCCTGTATAACAATGGCGAGAACTTAGACAATTTCCATTTCTGCGTCCCACTAAGAGGAAAGAAATAATTTCAAACTCTTTTTCGTTCCTGTTTTCTGATCTTCCTATCAAGGAAGCAAAACGACGTTTCAAAGCTACCCATTTATGCAAAGCATCGTCATGTACAAAGTCATTGGTGGGTTTTGTGACGTTGTGTTAGTACTGTTTTGCTTTCTTCCTTCCCAATTCCTACTGAGGCTGCAGGATTGAAGATGGAGCTGTCTCAAAAGTGCTTTTTCCAAAAGGCAACTGGATTTTCTTGTTGTTGTTTTTTTTGTTCCTTTGAAAACGTTTCGCTTCTCATCCAAGAAGCTTCTTCAGTTCAGATTGGCAGAACTAAAGAAGATTCTTGGATGAGAAGCAAAATGTTTTTTAAAGAAAAGACAACCATGACCTGGATCAGGGGTCACCAACCTTTCGGACTTCAGGGACCACTAAATTCATAATTTTAAATCCCGCAGACCACTAATATGAATTTAAAAAAAAAAGATAAATAGTATTTAGTGCAATATAAAAAAATGGAAATAATTTTTCTGCGGACCAGCACGATTTTCTCATGGGCCACCAGTGGCCCGTGGACCACTGCTTGATGACCACTGACCTGGATGTTCAGAATCTCCATCAACATTTAAGGTGGAGTTGTTGACCAAAGAGATGAAAGGCTTGCTAATTGTTATTCTGATCACAAGGAACGCAAATGGCACATATATCCTTTCGCTATTTTGTCTAATTTATTGGTCTTTCCTGTCTCTTTCTTTCCATAGATACAATGGACCGATGTTCCGATTAAAAACAGACACCACTCCGAACAGCTGATGTACTTACGGAGAAACTTCAGTGTCTATAACCAGAAAAATGAAAGAAAGGACTTCCTTAATCCTTACTTGGTTAGCTTTTCCACTGGCATGAGTAAGCCATGACTCAGAAGTTATATAGAATGAGATACGTTTTACAAAAAAAAATAATAATCAAATTTAAGAGATGGAAAGCAAGCCTACGGATTCCGATGGTGTTTTCATACAAAGGCAAAGATTGGGAAAGCAAGCTCAGTCATTAAAACATGCAGTGCAGTTTCATGCATATTTTTTTCAACATCTCGGAGTTAATTCTTCCAGCAACAATTCCCAATTCTGTACCAAGGCTTGGCTTCACCGATCTGTTTCCCAACATTCCTCAATTTGGGTGGGGGGAAAAATTGAAAACCTCGCACAAAACCAGAACTATATTGTTTTCCCATCAAAAAAGAAAAATAATCTCTCTTTAAAAAAAATTTCTATAGATAAATGTACTGCCATAGTAGGCATGTATCGGTTTATTTTATTTTTTTTAAAAAAGGATAAAAATAGAATCTATTTTCCCCTCTTCTGTAACCAGAGACCTTTTTCAAAACTTTGCATTTTTTAAAAATGACGAATGACATAATGATTCTAAAACTACCGGCAATCTAAGATGAAACAAAACCAGGCATGAAGATCAAGTGTTGGGACACTGAGATTTAGAATGGGTACTTGTCAAACTTCTCATTACTAAAATAGATTAAAAAAAATTAGCCTTGATTGAAAAAATCTTTGATTTATGAAAAATAGGGGCATCGTGAATTCCCCCCCAGATGGAGAGAATTCAGACTGGTGGTTGGGTGTCGAATTCTTCTTCTTTGTTGTGGATCCATTTTAGCTAAATCAAGACATCATAAAAAGGATTTCCTCCCTTTCCTCGTTTTAAATCCCAGACCTATTCTTTGACGGAAAAGCTGTGCAGAAAGATTCTAGCAAAATCCACTTTTATTCCACACGCCAGCAATATTCTTTTCAGATTTGCAAAGCGGTATATTTGAGACTTAAGTAAACCACAATGGAAAAGTCAGATGTAGTTTTGTGCCTTGTTGGGAAGATCACATTTCAATGCAAGGTGGATTTTAATATCATAATGGTCCAACATTTCTGGAAGAAACAGACTCAGGAATCACTCCACAGCTTGCTGAAAATGACTGCTAGGTCAGTACTGGGAGAAAAACCACCACCTTTTAAAATTGCTATATTCATGGGGACAAAAATTACATTTTGCCTGGGTGAAAGCTGTCCAGCTCCTTTGCTTAGGAAACTCGATTTAAAACAAACAATTCCATATTTTACTAGAAAGAATCACAAGTCTTTTGCAGCACATTGATTTCCTGATGTGTCTATTCTGATGCGTTTATGAACTTCCCTAGTTCCACCACCTTTTCATTCTTTGCTTTTTATACTTCCATATCCTTTTTACACTGTATGGAATATGCTGGTCTTTGGCCATAATAAAGTTTTTGTAGGGTTAAAAAGGGGAAAAAAACACAAGGAAATTCTTAAAGCCCCATTTTGGAGCCCGTGAAGATGAGTCTGGTGCGAATACAGACAGAGAATAAAACATTATTTCTGTGATTAACACAGAATCTTATTCTTAAATCCAACGCATGAAATATTCCCGTTTCGTTGGACTGGAAGGAAACGGGAGTCTGTTCCCATTTTCTTGACAAAATAGGATGCAAAAACAGTTTGTTTTCGACGTCATTGCAAGATTCAGACAAGTCTGCAGTCCAGAGTGATGGAGTTAAGAAAAATATGTACATATGTACATATAAAACATGCCGCGAAAGCCTTCCTGATTTCAAAGATTAATGCAAACTTCTTTGTATTCTCTACTTCTGGAAAGAAAAAACAGAGAAACACCCTGCCCCCCCCACAAAACTGAAAATACAAAAATGCAACGAAAAAAAAATGTTTGAAATTACTCTAAATAATCCAGTTGAACTATTTTGTTAATGATAAACCAAAGCAGGTTAACACTGAGAACAGAGTTAAATCATTGAGGAACTAACAACAGGTCCAATGTAAGTCAGAACATTTTTGATTCCTGGACCCAGAACCAGGTGTGTCTCTCCTCTCCGTCCTTCTGAAATCCCTTCCGTTCGCGATGAATGCAACTTTTCAGAATCGCGGTATAAAATATGGCCATTTATTTTGTGTGTGTGTGTATGTGTGTGTGTGTTGTTAAAATCCTCCTATTCTTCTAATGCTTCGATGTGTTTGCAATGCAGGATGAAATCACCTGGGATAAAGCTTCCTTCCCTGCCTGTTTGGGCACCGAGGTGGGTCTTTTTCCCCCCATCTCTGACATCTTCCTTTTGGGTGGGATTATGGGGTGACCTGGATCACTTGGTCCCTGTGTGTATTGTGGTTGTGGTTATCGTGGTCTGTCTGGGCCTCCTCTCCCCTCCAGCAGAAATACCAGGCGAAGCTGAAGAAGCAAAACTACAGGGAGTAGGCGAGGGAATACCTGAAGGAAAAGAGAGAAAGGAAGGAAGAGAAGAGACATCACCAATCAACATCTAGGCAACCGATGGATGCAATGCTCAGAAGATTTAAGTTGGACAGTGTGGGAAGCTCCCCCTCCCTTGAGAATGAAATATTTTGGGGAATATTAAAAGAGGGAGTCTATAGTATATAGAGATTCTCCGTCATCCAAGTCATGGTTGTCCCAAAGGTGCTTTTTTCAGGAGGCAACTGAACTTTCTGGTTTTTTCTTTGAAGACGTTTTGCTTCTTATCCGAGAAGCTTCTTCGCTTCTCATCCAAGAAACTTCTTCACTTCTCATCCCCACCATCCAGTCAGAACTGAAGAAGCTTCTTGGATGAGAAGTGAAATGTCTTCAAAGGAAAAAAACCAAGAAAGTCCAGTTGCCTCCTGAAAAAAAAAGCACCTTTGGGACATCAAAAGAGGGAGAATATTCTATTTCTCCTAAAGGAGAAGAGGAGGAACCAGAGGTGGGTTCCTGCCGGAGCTGCCCAATGCGCAGCTCCGGTAGGGGGCAGGCGATTTCACAACCGCTCTGGAGCCCTCTCTGCCAGTCCACCCGGCGCGTCGCCATTTTTTTGGTGATTTTGGGTTGATTTTGCTTCTGGCTACCAAATAAACAGAGGCCTCCTTTCCGCCAGCCTGCCTCCATTTTATTCTCTCTCTCTCTCTCTCTCTCTCTCTCTCTCTCTCTCTCTCTCTCTCTCTCTCTCTCTCTCTCTCATATTTTCATATTTTCAATTTTCTGTATTTTATAATTTTTTAGCTTTTACAACTTTTGTTTGCATTCTACCTTCTTATGCAGATCTGGGGCCATAATAAATAAGTATGGTTTGATTGGATTAAAAAAAAGGATTCTCTCTTAATGATCTTCTTTGCAAGTCCATATTATTCTCATTTGAACCACATGTCACTGATCGGAACATTGATGATGGACCCTGAAGGTGCATTTTTAGATACCGGATTCCAAAACGTGAATAAATTTTCAGGTATTAGTGACATGAATTCCCCGAGGGGCTGCCTTGTTGACTATCTCTAAAACACCATCCTTTTGCTCTGGAGAGGAAATGACATTTGGAGATAAGAGACATTTGGAGATTCTGCCTGATAAAAATGACAGAGATATGATTCAAGCCAGCCACCCTGTGAGACAGGCTGAACTTTGGTGAACAACTTTGATTTGGAAATGGGATCAAATCCTGTGCTCTGGAAAATTCAGACCAGCTCCAAATATAATAGGGTTTTCACAGGAAGACAAACTATCTCTCGGGCTGCATTATTATGGAGGCTAAAACATATGAAGAATGGTTGCAGGAACTGGGTATGTCTAGTTTAATGAAAAGAAGGACCAGGGGAGACATGATAGCAGTGTTCCAATATCTCAGGGGTTGCCACAAAGAAGAGGGAGTCAAGCTATTCTCCAAAGCATCTGAGGGTAGAACAAGAAGCAATGGGTGGAAACTAATCCAGGGGAGAAGCAACTTAGAACTAAGGAGAAATTTCCTGACAGTTAGAACAATTAATCCGTGGAACAGCTTCCCTCCAGAAGTTGTGAATGCTCCAACACTGGAAGTTTTTATTACTGTTCTCACTAATTATTGTTCTCACTGTCAGGAAATTTCTCCTCAATTCCAGGCTCTTCTCTCCTTGATTAGTTTCCATCTATTGCTTCTTGTCCTGCCTTCTGGTGCATTGGGGAATAGGTGTCAAGCCTGAATTTGATTGAGGTGTGGGCACCCATTACAATAGGATGACCCCCTCTTCTTTGGGGCAGCCCCTCAGATATTGGAAGACTGCTATTAGGTCACCCTTAGTCCTTCTTTTCATCAAACTAGACATCCCCAGTTCCAGGAACCGTTTTTAATATGTTTTAGCCTCCAGTCCCCTAATCATCTTTGTTGCTCTTCTCTGAACTCTATTAGAGTCTCAACCTCTTCTTTATATCACGCAGAAGATGGCCAATAGTATATGTAGCAGGAGGTGGTCAATATTGGATTAAATAAGCCTTGCCCCAAACCCCTGGTGTGTCCTCCTCCGTCTGCTACACGCCATGTACTTACACTCTTTTCTGGTTGCGCCATCCGGGAGCGGGTTGGCCAAACTAAGGTTGTTTGATACACTAATGTTGGAACCGCTATCCAAACTGCTGCCAAGGTGCAAGCGCCGCATGTGTCTCACCACGGCTGTGGCATTAAAAGCTTGCTGGAAAAGAAGAGACAAAAGAAACGGAATTTCAGAGAAAGAGAAGTAACATGGCGCTACTGCAGCTTCAGAATATCTGCTCTCCCAGCATATCGGAGTGCTGAAGATACCCTCACATTGAGAACTGACAAATAGCACAGTTGAATACTGGCAATCTTTGATTTACAACCATTTGTTTAGGGACTGTTCAAAGTTACAACGGCACGGAAAAAAAGTGAGTGAAGTCTGGTCCTTACATTTATGGCCATTGCCACATCCCTACTGTGATGTGACCATAACGCAGGCACAAATAGTATGTATTTGCAATGGTCGTAGCATCCTAGGGTCATGAGATAGCCATCTGGCACCTTCTCAGCTGGCTTCCAATGAACAAAGTTAATGCTTGTTTCACTTAATGACCATGTGACTGGGCCAGGCTAAATTTTCCTGAGGAGAACAAGAATCATAACCTTGGAAAGCAATGAGAAAATGCCTTCATGCATGCCTTAGAAAGCATGCATGCATTGTGAACGAGTGAGTGAGTGAGTCAGTCATCCAGTCAGTCATCCAGTCAGTCAGTCAGTCATCCAGTCAGTCAGTCAGTCAGTCAGTCATCCAGTCAGTCAGTCATCCAGTCAGTCAGTCAGTCAGTCAGTCATCCAGTCAGTCAGTCAGTCAGTCATCCAGTCAGTCAGTCATCCAGTCAGTCAGTCAGTCATCCAGTCAGTCAGTCAGTCAGTCAGTCAGTCAGTCAGTCAGTCAGTCATCCAGTCATCCAGTCAGTCAGTCAGTCAGTCAGTCAGTCAGTCAGTCAGTCAGTCAGTCAGTCAGTCAGTCAGTCAGTCAGTCAGTCAGTCAGTCAGTCATCCAGTCAGTCGGTCAGTCAGTCAGTCAGTCATCCAATCAGTTAGTCAGTCAGTCAGTCAGTCAGTCAGTCAGTCAGTCAGTCATCCAATCAGTCAGTCATCCAATCAGTCAGTCAGTCAGTCAGTCAGTCAGTCAGTCAGTCTTCTCCAACAGCGTAAACCATCTGAGAACTTACTCTCCATTTGCTTTTTGCAAAGTTCTTGCGAATCTG
This sequence comes from Diadophis punctatus similis, assembly GCA_023053685.1. Lineage (NCBI taxonomy): Eukaryota > Metazoa > Chordata > Lepidosauria > Squamata > Dipsadidae > Diadophis > Diadophis punctatus. The sequence goes on along the minus strand of JALIGW010000004.1, from coordinate 84,337,936 downwards.
AGCGCTGACAGACTCGTGGATATTTTTGCTGAGGGCTGTGTCTCCGGCAATCCTGAAAAATAAAATAAAATAAAGAAGATGTTTGATGAAGTCATTGCTTTTGAGAGTTTACAACTGTAGGAACGTTCCTCATCATTCTTACCAAGACAAGAATGAAATCCAGCTCTACATTTTTTATCAACAGGTTCAGTAAGAGGATAACTGCCCTGATGGTTACCAAGGGAACTCAGAATTAAACACAGCAGTGCATTTTATTCTTGGATGAAAAAAAATAATATTTCCCATAAGATGAGCCTCGGGAAAGCTCTCTGTAGCCCTCCCAACCAGCAGGGTTACATTTAGTGAAGGACCAGACTCATATATCTTACTCACTCAAAATTGTCTAATCTTTGCCTTCATGTGGCATTTGTCCAGTTGGAAGTTCTTCTGGCTATAAGACTAGGTCAGCAACCCGCGGCTCTGGAGCCGCACGTGGCTCTCTCATCCCTCTGCTGCAGCTCCCTGTTGCTGGTCGGCTCCACAATTGATAGGGCTTTCGGTTAGGACAGGTAGAGGTAAAAGGATGCCGCGCTAGGAGACTCTATGGTGGGGGAACCAACTTCCAATCAGCAGAGGAAAAAGGATGCCGCGCTAGGAGGAGACTATGATGGGGGAACTGGACTTCTGGTCGGCTCCAGAATTGAACGGGAGGCTTCCGGTTAGGACAGCAACCCGCGGCTCCAGAGCTGCATGCGGCTCTTTGGGCCCCCTGCTGTGGCTCCCTGTCCCATCATTGGCTGGCCTTGCCCTCCCCTCCCTCACCAGGCCTGAGAAGGTAAGGGCGATGGCATGAATGGAGAAGTGGCCGGGGCTGATTGCGCTGGTTGAGGAACATAGCTACCCCTGGCCGAGGCTTCTCTTCAGGTGACCCTCCTCCCCCTCTCGCAACTCCCTGGCTGGCTGTGGTGAAGCCAGGAGTGTGCGCATGTGCGGGGAGACCCTCAAGTGAGCGCCAAAGCGCAGCAAAGGCACGCTCGGAGGGCGGGCGGCTGCTCACTTAAGGAGGGTCTTTGGATGCGGCTTCTCTCCTGCCCTAAGGTTCTGGCCATTGCCTTGCCGTATACCCCCCCTCAACTCTTCGGCCAAGCAGGGTGGGCATAAGCTCCAGCCCGAAGCGGCAGGAAACGAAGGCTGCCTTCGCTCCGGCGACCCTCCTCCCCCTCCTTCTCCTCTCATGCAGGGTGGGGGGAGCACGGCAAGGTGATGGCCAGATCCTTAGGACAGGAGACAAGTGGCCCTGTAGCTGCCTTCACGCCACATTTGCACATAAGGCAGCCTTCGCTTCCTGCTGCTTCGGGCTGGAGCTCACGCCCTCCCTGCTTGGTCGAAGAGCTGCGGGGGGGGGGGATGGGACGGGACACGACAAGGCAATGGCCAGATCCTTAGGGCAGGAGAGAAGCCACATCCAAAGACCCTCCTTAAGCGAGCAGCCGTCCTCCTATTCTATTCTATTCTATTCTTGGATGAGAAGTAAAATGTCTTCAAAGAAAAATCTAAAAGTCCAGTTGCCTCTTGAAAAAAGCACCTTTGGGACAACCATGACCTGGATGGCTGAGAATCTCCATAGACAAGAGCAAAGTTGGTTTCTTCAGGGACTATCAGGCGCAAAGAATCAAGGTATATTAAATTGCAGTTCAGAACATGTATTGCTCAAGTCTACATCAAGAATCCAGTCAACTAAAGTTCAACCCTAAATTGGCGCCAGGTAAGGTTCGTCTGAATTCAAAAGGGGTTGGACTTAAACCATTTGTGGCAATGTAATGACTCTTGGCTGATGACTTGCTTAACTCCCTCCCAGCTCTGCCTGCGCTTCGCCTACAGAACCTTGGTTTCAGATTTCCAAACTAGCTTACAACTCCATGGTTTCCTGGTGACGCATCTCCCATTCGAATATTCCGCAGGGCTGATTCTACTTAGCTTTCTAGGTGAGCCAGTGTGGCTCAGTTCTTGCCAAGGAAAACATCTGGCCAAGAAGAGATATCTAAGCTTGGATTTTATTGTGGATGGGTCAGCGGAAACATCTTGGCACGTCTTCAGTCAGCCACTTGCTGAACACCAGAAGGTTTTCTTTCCTTCCATAAACAAAAGGACCCAAGCTCTCTTTAACAGCTTCCTGCCAAAATTTGTCAGGTCAAACTTTTCTGGTCTTGCTTTGTAAAATGAGAGGGAAGATCTCCAAAGCCCTCAACCGTCAGAAAATCAGAGTTGGCTTTCTGCCTTCAAAGTATCTTCTGTGCTCGACCACTTGACTTATTCTTTGTTTTTCTGCTTCCCTATTTGGGGATTTGACATCCTCAAGACCGGACTATTGTATGTGGTTTAGATTTTTATCAAAAAAAAAGTAAGGAACATTTGCAGCAGGTGAGGAAGGATACATGGAATCTGACCAGCAAAGCACAGACCGGACAAGGTAGGCTACACTCAAGATTTCGGCCACCACAGCAAAGGTTTAAGATACTCAAAGCAACTCGTTAAATGTAATGTGGTGTAATTTAAATCAATGAACCCTCACTGCTTGATGGAACGGAAACTCTAGCGCAAACTCTAAGGAAGCATCCAGGAAAAATAGCAGAAATAGCAAGTACTACTGGGTGTAGTTCCCAGTCAGCTAGCCTCAGCACTGCATATTAAAATAATCAGATATCTGCTTCACATCATCCAATGATTCTGGATTAAATCTAAAGAAGGGGTTTGCCTCTATGCTGAATCATAAAACGTTCTGCAAAAACTAACAACAGAGTCTATGGAGTCCATAGAGAATCTCAGTCACCCTCCACCATTCAGTCAGAACTGAAGAAGCTTCTTGGATGAGAAGCGAAACCTCTTCAAGAAAAAAAACACAAAGAAAGTCCAGTTGCCTTTTGAAAAAGCTAATTTGGGGCAACAGATCTTGCTCATTTAAAGGGGTTGAAATTATATTTTTGATTTTTCTCCTTTATCATTTTTCTTCTATAGCTTTGTTTTTCTTGGAGGTTATCAACCTGCTTCCCTTGTCTTTCTAAACATACAGGAGTCGAATTGGATTTATTTTTACTAAACCATGGTCATAGGGCAAAATGCATAGTTTTCTGTCTCCTCAAGACTACAGTTTATTATTATCATTCAATGTCACCGTTCAAAACTATGCACTTGCTTCTTGGGGATAATTAAAGAACAGCTTCAAACAACATGGTTGATCAATTGGAGAAGCATAGCTAGATGAACAATCCAAAATTACGGATATCAATTCCCACTGCAATACGTCAGGCAACCACTAGATGGCAGCAAAATGGAACGTTTTCTGTATCCTACTTCCCCCTAGTGGTCATTTATAATTCACCAATGGTCAAGATATTTTGATCTATCATTGAGATGTGGGTTCATAATACAGGAAGACCACAACTGAGCCCAAAATTTATGTTGTTAAGTGATAAATTTGTTAAGTGAGTCTTGTCCCATTTTACGACTTTCCTTGCCACGTTTGTTATGTGAATGGCTGAGATTGTTAAGTTAATAACACAGTTGTTAAGTGTGACTTTGCTTGTCGGAAGATCGCAAAAGGGGATCACGTAACCCCGGGACACTGCAACCGTCATAAATATGAACCAGTTGTCAAGCATCCAATTGTAAATTACCTGACTCTGGGGAACCTATCACGGTCATAAGTGTGAAAAAAATGGCCGTAAGTCACTTTTTTCAGTGCCGGTGTAACTTCGGTCACTAAGTGAACTGCTGTAACTCGAGGACTGCCTGTACAGTAATGTTAATTCAGTGGGAAAAGAATACCTGAGCGTTTTTCTATTTAAAAAGAAAGAGAGAGAGAGAAGAAGAGTGAACATAAAAGGAATGGAGAGTCATAATGGGAATGGCAGATTGCCGTTTCATTGGGAGCACATCGCAAATTTTCCTTTACGGTGAGCGAAAGAGCATTCAATTTTTCGCTCCTTCAATTTTCCATTAAAAATCTCCTCTCTCGCTTGCCCAGGCTGAACCTCAGATCTGTGTGTACTGTTTGACTGCCATCATAACACCGGCTTGCCTGGAGCTTTAAATCCAAGTCTGTTTTGTCGACAGGCTATGATATTATAATTAAATTTTCAGCGCCTTCTCTTTCTTCTTTGGCATTTTTCCTTTGCACAGAGATCTTTCCCCAGAGACAGATGCGACTGGAATTTATGAACACGAGAAATGATGGGAAAACCAGGCTTACCATGGGTGACGGGCAGCCTGTTCGCAGGTGTATCTTTTGTTGGGATCTTTCTCCATCAGGTTCCGAATAAAATCTTTAGCTGGGAGAAAGGAGAGCAGCAGAAAGAAAAACGGTATTTGGTAGCTGAAGGAACAAAATGGCAGATTTATAAAGGCATCGCGAGGCAGCCCAAACCGGACTATAAAGGGAATTACATTAATAATCGATTCAACGCATTGATTATATAATGAAGCTCAGCTCAACACCCACCTTGCTGCCATAATTCCTACAGCCGTATTTAACGTGCACAGTTGCTATTGACGGGTTTCTCAGACGAGAAGATATATCTGGGTTTATTAACGGGAGACTGAGAATTGATTCACATAACAATATTACAGAATAACAGAGCTGGAAGGGACCTTTGAGGTCTTCTAGTCCAACCCCCTGCTCAGGCAGGAAACCCTATACCATTTCAGACAAATGGCTGGCCAATCTCTTCTTGAAAGCCTCCAATGATGGAGCATTCACAACTTCTGAAGGCAAGTTATCCCACTGGTTAATTGTCCTCACTGTCAGGAAATTTCTCCTTAGTTCCAGGTTGCTTCTCTCCTTCATTAATTTCCACCCATTGCTTGTTGTCCTGCCTTCAGGTGCTTTGGAAAATAAGTGGACCCCCTCTTCTTTGTGGCAGCCCCTGAAATATTGGAAAACTGCTATCATGTCTCCCCTGGTCCTTCTCTTCACTAGACTAGCCATGCCAAGTTCCTGCAACCGTTCTTCATATGTTTTAGCCTCCAGTCCCCTAATCATCTTCGTTGCTCTTCTCTGCACTCTTTCTAGAGTCTTTTTTACATTGTAGTGACCAAAACTGGATGCGGTATTCCAAGTGTGGTCTTACCAAAGCCTTATAAAATGCTACTAACAGGTCACGTGATCTTGATTCTATCCCTATGTTAATGCAGCCTAGGATTGTGTTGGCTGTTTTGGTGCTGCAGCTGCACCATATTAGAAAAAAAAAGGGGGGGGGGAGAGGAGGAGGAAAAGCAGGAAATAGTGATTGTTCCACAGTAGGAATGGGATTGTACACTAAACCAATGTTTCCCAACCTTTAAAATGTGTGGACTTCACCTCCCAGAATTCCCCAGCCAGCATGTAACATCACAGCCCCCCTACAGTAGCTCTGAATAGGAAAACTACAGGGAAAACGCAAGATAAAATTGTCAGGGAATGATGCTAACTTGTTTCTTACCAGATTCAGAGATATCATCCCAATAGGGAGAGTCAAATTCATATTCTGCTTTCAGAATCTGCTCAAAGAGCTTGGAGTCATTTTCGTCGTAGAACGGAGGGTAGCCACAGAGCCTGAAAAAACAATATTAAAAAATGGGTTAAGTCAGGGGGAAGAAAGTCACTGAAGAAATCCTTAGGAATTTTTCCTTTTAACAGCTTTGGAGTCGGGCAATGCAAATGTCAGCTAAAGAACAGTTTTCTATTTTAAAAATGAAAGTTCTCCATCTTTAAGCTACCAGCCAAGCACAGCCAAGGAAATGTATGTTGTGCTCCAATATTTGATAGCGGTCTTCCAATATTTGAGGGGCTTCCACAAAGAAGAGGAGAGGGGGGGTGTCAACCTATTCTCCAAAGCACCTGAGCATAGGACAAGAAAGAAATGGATGGAAACGCATCAAGGAGAGAAGCAACCTGGAATTAAGGAGAAATTTCCTGGTAGTGAGAAAAAATTAACCAGTGGAACGACTTGCCTCCAGAAATTATGGTTGCTCCATCACTGGAGGTTTATCTGAAATGGTATAAATCAGCGGTGAAATCTACTTACCTTCCCTACTGGTTTGGAAGCGCGCGTGCCACCGTCGCACGTGCTTTTTCACCCTCTGCGCATGCGCAGAAGGCTTTGCGTATGCGCAGAGGGTTAAAAAAATGGCTACATCCGGGTGGGTGGGCGGAGCCTCGTGCTGCCGCCGCTACCGGTTTTCCAAACCACCAGCGGCTGCCGCTACCTGTACGCCCGAACCGGTAGCGTTTCACCCCTGGTATAAAGTCACCTGCTAGTTGGACTAGAAGACCTCCAAGGTCCCTTCCAGCGGTTATTCTGTTATTCTATTATTCTTTATAAACAGTGGCAGTAGTAGTTTATTAACTGATTGGCCTTGCAACCATATCAAAAGATAAAATAAGTGTATAAATAGTGTGTTCTACAGTACTGGATGAAGCAAGGAATCATCATTTCAGAACTTGAGGGTTGATATGATTCCTTTTCTCAAGTTGAATCCATTAGTTCTATTACAAGCGTATCTTGTTCTGATAAACCCACAGAGATTTTTGCTTTGAGCTTTTCAAGCATCCAAAGAGACATCCAGGTGTGGCGTATTCCTCCAACGTGTTAATGGCACTTTTTTTTGGGGGGGGGAGATTTGGAAGAGATTAGAAATGTAAAAAAACATTTTGTTTTATGTCTATGGAGATTCTCAGCCACCTGTATCATGGTTGTCCCAAAGGTGCTTTTTCAGGTGGATTTCCTTGGTTTTTCTTTGAAGGCGTTTCGCTTCTCACCCAAGAAGCGTCTTCAGTTTCGTCCTCCAACATTCGGTCAGAACTGAAGAAGCTTCTTGGATGAGAAGCGAAAGGTCTTCAAGGGAAAACAAAGTCCGGTTGCCTTGTGGAAAAGCACCCTTGGGAATAACTCTTCTTTTGTTCTTGAAGTAGTGCAAGATTGGAAGATGAGGAGAGACCCGGCTCATAGAATCGTCAAGAGTCGGACACCATTGAATGGATAACATCATCATCATCATCATCATCATCATCATCATCATCATCATCATCATCATCGGGTCTTCCATTTCATCTTTCCATAGCCTGGTGCTAAACTAGAACGTCTACTCAATACGGTCTCACTCATGACTTACTCCAGCCTGGATGCTCCCCATAAAAGTCCATTCGGGAGTAGCTCTGTGATAATACTTACAGAATATAGGCAATCACTCCAATGGACCAGCAGTCTACCGCTTTGCTGTAGGGTTTCTGGGCAAGAACTTCAGGAGCTGCAGGAAGGAAAGAGGAAGGGAGAAAAATCAATCCATGATGAGAGAACAATGAATGAAACTGGCCAACATCCAACCAAGAACTCAAGGCGTGCTCACTGCAGCACATGCCTTCCACTCGGTCCAATTGCCAACCTGCCAGAAATGGAGAGAACAGACAAACTCAGAAGCCTGTCCTATAACTCCTTCCTTCCTTCCTTCCTTCCTTCCTTCCTTCCTTCCTTCCTTCCTTCCTTCCTTCCTTCCTTCCTTCCTTCCTTCCTTCCTTCCTTCCTTCCTTCCTTCCTTCCTTCTTCATCACTGGAGGTTTCTAAGAAGAGACTGGACAGCCACTTGTCCAAAATGGTGTAGGGTCTCCTGCTTGAGCAGGGGGTTGGACTAGAAGGAATAAAATGTAATCAGGGTCCACAAAAGTTGGCAAGAATGATGTGGAAGACGGAAGCTAACAGGACCACTGCATCTAAAATAAGCAGGAGTTGACTATTTGATAAGGGTGCCAGTGAAGGATCAGGATGGAATCAGGAACTGGAACCAGTACATTCCAGTTCAGAAGATTTATTGCTCATATCTTCACACAAGAATGTGGTCAACTAATGGTCAGCACTAAATTGGTGCTAGATAAGAGTCAACAGAATTCAAGATAGGCTGGACTTGGAGCATGTAATTTCTTGGAGCAAAATTACATTTCTGACCATGTAATGATTCTAGGCTAAGTCCTCTCTTGACACCGCCCCCAGTCCCTGCTTTTTCTTCTCCTACAGGAAGCCATCCAACTGTTAAGGGATATGAGCCATTCTGATTGCCATCTTCTTGGCTTCGTCCCCAACGCTCACTGTTTGAAACGTTCCTTTATTTTTAAATGGTGAATCATAACCGACACCCTCGTAAATCAACATCTGACAATTCAGTGGACTGTTAATAAAAAGGAGAGTGGGGAGGGAAGGAACCCTCCCCGTGAAAACCCGGCGCAAATCTTTAGGAAACTTGAAAAAGACGTGCTTTACTCTAATTTAGTGAGTGGTTGGAATCTGGATGGTTTTTCAATAGATAGGCAGGATATCTGGCTCTTTGCTATATGGAGGTCGGGGTGGGTGGAAATCATGTCAAATCCCACACAGAGAGGCATGATATAATCTAACAGCCAGATTTCTCTGCTTTCAGAGCTTAAGGGAAGATTGACTATTTATTCCATGCAGATAGATTCTATCTATTGCTTCCTACTGTCTCTGAGCACCAGGGTCTGGATATTTCATAAAGCTAAAGTACATCTAAAGAACAAAGGTCCATGCATGTTAATTTTGAGTAGAGAATTTGAACTCCATAGACCGGTGTTTTTCAACCCTGGCAACATTAAAATGAGTGGACTTCAGCTCCTTGAGATTTTTCTCAACCTTGGCAACTGTGAGATTGGATGTACGCCAACTCCTTACAATGTTTCTGAACCTTGGCAACTTTAAGATGGGTGGACTTCACTCCTTGAGATGTTTCTGAACCTTGGCAACTTTAAGATGTGTGAACTTCACTCCTTGAGATGTTTCTCAATCTTGGCGACTTTAAGATGGGTGGACTTCCTTAAGATGTTTCTCAATATTGGCAATTGTAAGATGAGTGGACTTCAACTCCTTACGATGTTTCTCAACATTGATGGGTTGGACATCAACTCCTTGACATGTTTCTCAATCTTGGAGACTTTAAGATGAGTAGACTTCGACTCCTATTTATTTATTTTATTTATTTTATTTTGTTATTCTTATATGCCGCCCAACTCCCGAAGGACTCAGGGCGGCGTACAACAGGAATTCTCCTAGGATTCTCCAATCAGTATTTGCTGGGGAATTCTGAGAGTTGATGTCCACAAATCTTAAAGTTGTCAAAGTTGAAAAACCACTGCCCTAGGCTAACATCTGGAACCCATGTCTACGGAACAGGATGCATCTGGTCATGTAGTATCTGCGTTTTTGCTCCTAAGTTGGGAAAAAAGACTTAGATCGGAAAGACTTAGAAAGATTGGAAAACAGATCTTTTACCAGAAAATTGGGAGAAATTTGTACCTGAATGGAACTTTGAATGTGACATATAATTTGAACATAGTTGGGTTAAATAAGCACATCTGCCTAATAATAATATTAAACAGTTCTGGAAGTGTTTGGATTGGCTCAGTATTTCTACATCCCTTGGTTACCAAAAGTACTAACTTTTTAAAAAAAAAATTTGTTGGAGGAAATAAACAGGCAAGAGGGGGAAAAACCCAGCTATTTTTGCTACAAGATCACATTCTATCTTACTCAGAAAAGGGACTGGATTCATTTTGTGGTCCTCGCCTCCGTTCCTCCGACCGTTTTTTACATAATAAGAAAGAGTGTCATTTATGCCAGGGCCATTCTCAGCAATAAACATCCCCGAATAAAATTGAGATAAATGATGTGAGCGAAAGGTTTTATAAAAGCAAATTGTTTGATTTCTGTCTTCAGTGACCAGAGCGAAGATGCAGCTCTGGACGGCAAAAAGGAAATTATAACCACAGCAGAGATTAGCTTAGACGCTGCTTATTATGCCGTGCAGTTTGGTTTTTTTAATGATGAATTTCTTTGTCAGCAGTATTTTGGCAAGAAAGAAATGTGGTGAAATTGCCTGTCAAAACGAAAGGGCGAATCTCCTGCAGGAAGAAAATCAAAAGATATCAAAGGCCCCGGAAGGTTGGGCTGAAATACAAATGGGGCCAGGATTGGCTCACATCCGAGAACAGGACGGCTGAATGGCAGATTAATGAAAGCTCAGCTGCAAATGTCAAAAAATGTGAATGCATCCATCAAAGGTGCAATTCGATGGCAAGATCATCGGAAGGTATTTTATGTCAGCTATGCGATGATGTTTTAAGAAGTCCCCAAAACTATGAAATCCGTAACAGAACTCAAAAAGGCAAGACTTTTAAAAGGTTCTATGTGACTTTGTCAGCTCAAAAAAAAAAAATGATTCTGGCAAACGAAAATGAATAATAACCTTAAGTGGAGGATAATCTTCTGAATTACAGGTAGTCCTTGACTTACGACAGTTTGTTTAGGGACCGTTCAAATAACGTTCAAATAATGGCACTGAAAAATGGGACTTATGACCGTTTTTCAAAGTTACGACATTTGCAGCATTCTCATGATCACCTGATCCAAATTCAGACACTTGGCAACTGGTTTGTATTTATGACCGTTGTGTCCCGGGGTCACGTGATCCCGTTTTGCGACCTTCTGACCAGCAAAGTCAATGGAGAAGCTGGATTCGCTTAACAACCAGATTACTAACTTATGAACTGCAATGATTCACTTAACAACCATGGCAGGAAAGGTCGTAAAATGGGACAAATTTCACTTAACTTTTAGAACTTAGACTAACTTTATTGCCACTTTAAAATCTATACTAATCGGCATACATTAAAATGAAATTTTGTTGCAGAGAGCTTTCAAAGGGTCACCAACCTCCAATATACACCACATAAACACGACAAAATAAATAAATGTAAAATTATGCATACGCCCACATATATTATCGTGTTTCCCCGAAAATAAGACCCTGTCTTATATATTTTTTGAACCCTGAAATAAGTGCTTGGCCTTACTGCCATGCACTCAAAAGCCCGATTGGGCTTATTATCAGGGGATGTCTTATTTTGGGGGAAACAGGGTATATGTCACGGAGAAACAAACGTCTCACTTAGTAACATAAACTTTGGGCTCCGTTGTGGTTGCAAGTCAAGGAGTAGCTGTAGTTTCTTTTCCTGAAATGGCCTTTGTATTGGAGAATATAAGCTGAATTTTAAAATGATTCCGTACACCAGTTTAATTTAAGCAGCTATACTATTTAATTCTGCAGCCAAAGTACCATATTTGCACTTTATTTGTCAGTTGTCATCATCATCATCATCATCATCATCATCATAGTTTAATGACCCATAATCCCTTGCTGGGTGGAGTCTGAATGAAGCTGAGTGTTTACTGGCCGGATGCTCTTCCTGTTGCCAATGTGGAGTTTTGTTCGGCGGATATAATCTCATTGTGCACAGAGAGAGAAATATCTGCTTCTACCTAGGATTGAACTCACAGCCTCCTGATTGTGAGGCAAGAGCTCCACCTCTAGGCCTCTGCACCACTCCTTTGTACCTTATTTGTCAGTGCCATTTAATATTTATTAACTACATTTAATTTTTTTTAAAAAAATACTCTTATGAGTCTTTACCAACCACCATTTAATTTGTCTCTGCGAGGTATATAAATAGAAAACCTTTTCAAGATTATACTTGTTCTCAACTTTTACTTTAATGGTCAATTAATCAAATTGTTCCTTGACCAGTCGGGTGCCAAGTTACACTCGGGAAAACAAAACTAAAAAAAAAAGTCTTTTTTTAACGGATGGATTTCAGAGAAGTGAGGAGTTTTGTCGTCTTCATTTTCAACGCAAGGGTTTGAATTTAGCTGCTGTTTACAACCTGGGAGGTGTGGTTTCTCTCCATGAAAAGGAAAGAAAAATTATATGCCTGGGAAAAATTAAGTAAATGCTGATAATTGGACGGTCTCCCTGAAGGTCTGCGTGGGGGAAGAAACAGGGAGAGAAATAATCAAGGATTTCGTTATGGGTATGGTAGCAATGGAAGATCTAGCCGAGGGCATAATCTAAGAAGACCAGCATCATTTTCAAGTCCCTGTCCCAGGTTGCCTGGGTAACAAGTCACAGAAGGATGGAGAATAGCTGGCAGGCACTGGAAATGAAATGAAACATAAGCCACGTTTGAACCGCTGAATAAAGTTATTGACGGCGGAGTCTACAGATCCCCGAAGCTGGGGATGAGCGAAGAACCTTGTTCAAAGAAAATGGATACCCAAGGCTGAGTCTTCAATCTAGAATAGAGCTGGAAGGGACCTTGGAGGTCTTCTAGTCCAACCCCCTACTCAAGCAGGAGACCCTCTACCATTTCAGACAGGTGGCTGTCCCGTCTCTTCTTAAAAGCCTCCAGTGATGGAGCACCCACAACTTCTGAAGCCAAGCTGTTCCACTGGTTACTTCATAGCCGTATTTCATAGCCCTGTTCCACTTCATAGCCCAGATGCAATAACAACAACAGCTCTTTCCTCTTTTGATCCAGTAGGTTGCACCAATAGATCCAGTGGACCTCAAGAAAACTCCGAATCCTTTCGAGTCTTGCTATGTAATGTGGTTCAAGAAGTGAGGAACCCCTAGTTTCTGAAATAGGTTGAGACTCTAGAAAGAGTGCAGAGAAGAGCAACAAGGATGATTAGGGGACTGGAGGCTAAAACGTACGAAGAATGGTTGCAGGAACTGGGTATGTCTAGTTTAATGAAAAGAAGGACCAGGGGAGACATGATAGCAGTGTTCCAATATCTGAGGGGCTGCCCCAAAGAAGAGGGAGTCAAACTATTTTCCAAAGCAATAGCAATAGCAATAGCACTTAGACTTATATACCGCTTCACATTGCTTTACAGCCCTCTCTAAGCGGTTTACAGAGTTCAGCCTATTGCCCCCAACAATCTGGGTCCTCATTTTACTGACCTCAGAAGGATGGAAAGCTGAGTCAACCTTGAGCCAGTGAGATTTGAACAGCTGAACTGCTGAACTAGCAGCCTGCAGTGTTGCATTTAACCACTGCGCCACCTCGACACCTGAAGGCAAGGCAAGAAGCAATGGATGGAGACTAATCAAGGAGAGAAGCAATTTAGAACTAAGCAGAAATTTCCTGATAGAACAATTAATCAGTGGAACAACTTCCCTTCAGAAGTTGTGGGTGTTTCATCACTGGAGGTTTTTAAGAAGAGATTGGACAGCCACTTATCTAAAATGGTATAAGGTCTCCCCTGCTTGAGCAGAGGGTTGGACTAGAAGACCTCCAAGGTCCCTTCCAACTGTTATTCTCTTATCTGGATTTTAAGGGCAACTGGTAAAACTTTTTTTTAATGGTCATAAAGTATGACTCTAGGTAAAAAAATAATAATCAGCATCTTCACTTTCTCAGCTTATTTTTTTTTTCATTGTTGTTGTTCTCTTAAAAGCAGCTGATTAAGCATTTTTCTTTGGCCCTGCCATCCGTGCCCAGAATAACAATGAAAGTCTGCTTTCCAGCCCTTTAAAAGCTTATCTAAATGTAAATGCTGAAAGTCAAAGGGGGGAAGAAGAGGAAAGTGAGCAGCCTCGGCTATTTATACTTGGCTTTAGATTCTGCAGTTGTGAGGAACTGAGGCTTCATGAAAATGCTGGATTTGTTGAAGAAACGATAAGGGGGCTGGAGGCTAAAACATACGAAGAACGGTTGCAGGAACTGGGTATGTCTAGTCTAATGAAAAGAAGGACCAGGGGAGACATGATAGCAGTGTTCCAATATCTCAGGGGCTTCCCCAAAGAAGAGGGAGTCAAGCTATTCTCCAAAGCACCTGAGGGCAGGACAAGAAGCAATGGGTGGAAACTAAACAAGGAGAGAAGCAACTTAGAACTAAGGAGAAATTTCCTGACAGTGAGGACAATTAACCAGTGGAACAAGTTGCCTCCAGAAGTTGTGGGTGCTTCATCACTGGAGGCTTTTAAGAAGAGACTAGACATCCATCTGTCTGGAATGGTATTAGGTCTCCTGCTTGAGCAAGGGGTTAGACTGGATGACCTCCAAGGTTCCTTCCAAGTCCATTATTCTATGTTCTATGGTTACCACTAAACCAGTAGTGGGTTTCTCTTACCTTTGCTACCGGTTTGGAAATGGGAGTGTGCGCGTGCAACACTTCTGCGCATGCGCAGAGCGTTTTTGATGACCTCCGGGCGGGTGGGCGGAGCCTCCCGCCACCGCTGCTACCGTTTTGCCCGAATTGGTGTGAACTGGTAGCAACCCAGCCATTCTTATTTCCTGATTAGGTTCCTTTATTATGGAATGTTTATTAATCCTTTCCAAAGCAGAAAGAAGTATCCTAAATTATATACATTCAAAGCTTCTACAAGGGAGAAGGATGTATTTTCTGATCAAATGTATAATAAGCCATCCATTTCTTCCAAAACAAGCAACTTTGACAAATGTGGAATTCCCCTCGAGACAATCTCTGGCTTTCAATCATTGAGGTTTTGGGGGAAATCACTAAATGAATTGTAGTAAGTCAAAGACTATCTAACACGTTTTATTAAAAGGCCCAAGCTTTCGTGAGCTAACGTTTACCTCATCGGATGCACGGATATGTCTTTCTGAAATGGGGCTAATAGACTATTTTCTAAGTCTTGCATACTCAGAATATTTGGGGCACTTACCAACGTATCCTGGAGTACCACAGGCTGTGGACATGACATCCCCTTTCCCCTCCATTTTGGACAATCCAAAATCACTGATCATGATTTTAGAGTCTTCATCCTGGCTGTAGTATAGCAGATTTTCAGGCTGTAGGGAGAGTAAAGAAGAAAAAAAAACATGATATGAGAAGGGATGATAGAAGAATACCAATTTTGAGTCCAATAAGACATGTTTCTAGTTCGCATTCCATCCAGGTTTTTTTTTCCCCAACGTAAAAATATGTTTAAAATCATGGCTTGCTGGGCCTGAGCAGTGAATTGCAAGTCATTGATTTACCTTAATTAAAAAACAAAATGGAGTTAACGAGTTAAACACAATTGAACAAAATGGAGTTAAAGAGGAATGCATCTTGAAGAGATAAGCCAGAGAGATTATTTTAGCAGTTGCAACTGATTAAACTACACTTACTGAAAATAATGTTCAAATACCTTATAAAGAGGTAAGCGTGCTAATGAAACTAATAAATTCAGCTAATAAAACAATTGAACTAATTGAACTCTGAACTCTGAAGTGTGGGTCTGGATGTCTGCACCCAAAATTAATCATCTTAGGCTCACAGTTCGCACATGGGTGGGACTAGATAAATGCCATTCATGGGGACTTCGCTCCAGGGGTGAAAACCAGCAGGTTCTAACAGGTTCTGGAGAACCGGTAGCGGAAATTTTGAGTAGTTCGGAGAACCGGCAAATACCACCTGTGGCTGGCCCCAGAGTGGGGGGGGGATGGGGATTTTGCAATATCCTTCCCCCAGGAGTGGGATGGGAATGGAGATTTTGCAGTATCCTTCCTCTGGAGTGGGGTGGGAATGGAGATTTTGCAGTATCCTTCCCCTGCCACGCCCACCAAGCCATGGCCACAGAACCGGTAGTAAAAAAAATTGGATTTCACCACTGCTTCGCTCTCTTGTGCCCACATAGGGATTCTAGACTAAGTCCTTGTTTGACTCCTTCCCCCGGCTCAGCCAGTTCCCCTCCTACACTCCTCCTCCAATTTAAAAAAAAAATTGGGAAATTAGGCTTAAATAGGAATATTGAGGAGAAACATGAGAAGAACAGGTTGGGTCGTGTCCCTTGTGAGCGAGCCAGACATGACAAAGATGAGGTAAAAGGATGATATGTAGATTGAGTCCCCGTATTCACCTACAGCTTGCCCGACTAGCAAAAGTTGCAAGCATCTAAAATATTAAAACTGGGTAAGGAAAACAAGCATATTTGGAGGGAGGTGCCTCTCTCGTTTGTTAATATTATTGGAATAAGTCAAAGATTTCTATGCAATTGCTAAAGGATTATATTAAGTAGGAATCTGCCAATTTGTTGATCCAGGACATACCGTTCTGAAACATACAGACGTCTTTCAAAGCTTTCCGTGCCCAGAATACCTCAAACTCTTTGTGGTTTTGGCAAATTCACTTCCATCAATTGGCTAAACGGCCTCAGTCCTAAATTTTACGGTCCAGAGGAAAACAGAAAATTACAGAATTCCCCCAGGCTGGTCTGCTTCCAGCTTGATGGATTCTATAGCTCTCTAAAATAAATGCAAATCCAGTTCCAGAGTGATATAATCAGCCTTTGAAATGTGCTCTTATCAATTCATCGACATCTAATAAATACTTTCCTTAATACAGGCACGTCTGTTATGGCAGCTTTCAATTAATCAATTCTTATTTGTGATCAAAGAAAAGAAGGTAATCAGGTGCATTGTTACATTGGCTAGGAAGTGAGCAGTGTTGCTGATTTGACATCAATGGACCAACATATTTAAATGTGTGTGTGAGAAAGAGAGAGGGAGAGAGAGAGAGAGGGAGAGAGAGGGAAGGAGAGAGGGAGGAGAGAGAGAGAAGGAGAAGGGGACGGAGAGAGAGGGAGAGGGAGAGAAGGAGAAGGGGAAGGAAAGAGAGAGAACAGGAGAAGGGGAGAGAGAGAGAGAAGGAGGAGAGAAAGAGAAGGAGATGGAGAGAGAGGGAGAGAGAGAGAGAAGGAGAAGGGGAGAGAGAGAGAGAGAGAGAGAGAGAAGGAGAAGGGGAGAGAGAGAGAGAGAGAGAGAGAGAAGGGGTGGGGGAGAGAGATTTTCAGTAACATTGGAAACAGGCTTGTGAAGACATTTATACAAATTCCTATCATAATTTAATATATTCCTTTTACAAACGTATGTTCCAGGCAGGGAATTCCAGGAAATGGCAAGGAACAGATTGGGTGATTTAATATTGCCGCATTCCTTGGTCCCCAAACCAAGCTGATGTCAAGAGTTATACCACCATTTAAGGCAACAAAACATCGTATTATGGGGGGGGGGAGTGGGGCTTTGTTTAATATTCACGTGAGACGAGAACATGAAAGAGAGTCATACAACTGTTATTTATGCGATTGCAATTATTTTATTTGTGTCTCTCTCTGTGTGTGTGTGTTGCATTTTTATTAGCTGTCCTTGGGGGAATGTGCTTTGCAATGCGCGAGGGTGCTTGTGAACACATCTTTTCTCGTGGTTAAATTAGAAATCGTTTAATTTGATGGCTGTTAGAGCAGCCGCATCTTCTCCCAGGCTCCCACACTGATGTGAAAGTTACTCCAGGCTCTCTCCTCATGTATGCACCTGTATAGCCACAATATTTGGAGAGAGACCACCAGAATCCGCTTCAAAAGCAGCCATGTGTAAAAGACATGGCTGCTTTAAAGATATCAAAATATCACCACATTATAAAAAAAGATGTTGAGACTCTAGAAAGAGTACAGAGAAGAGTAACAAAGATAATTAAGGGACTGGAGGCTAAAACATATGAAGAACGGTTGCAGGAACTGGGTATGTCTAGTTTAATGAAAAGAAGGACCAGGGGAGACATGATAGCAGTGTTCCAATATCTCAGGGGTTGCCACAAAGAAGAGGGAGTCAAGCTATTCTCCAAAACACCTGAGGGTAGAACAAGAAGCAATGGGTGGAGACTAACCAAGGAGAGAAGCAACTTAGAACTAAGGAGAAATTTCCTGACAGGGAGAACAATTAATCAGTGGAACAGCTTGCCTCCAGAAGTTGTGAATGCTCCAACGCTGGAGGTTTTTAAGAAGATGTTGGATAACCATTTGTCTGAAGTGGTGTAGGGTTTCCTGCCTAAGCAGGGGGTTGGACTAGAAGATCTCCAAGGTCCCTTCCAACTCTGTTATACTGTTAAATTATGGAGTTTCTCCTTTGGGGTGCACTGCTGTGATTCCCCTACTTCTTATAAATCCAATGAGAAAATTGATATATTTGAGTCGATTTTTCTCCTCTGCTTAGCTCACCTTGCCTGTGGAACCTCTACCGAATTCTGACATTTATTGGAATTATTTCCATTAATGTAAATTCCAAGTCATATATAAACTTATCCCCTTCCATAGCTCTTTTTTTAACACGCACCTTTCATATTCCTCCCTGGCATGTATGGCTAATAAGATTAATTTGTCTGGGGGGGGGGAATTAGTGTCAAGGAATTCCTTCCACCAAAGTGGAACAGGATCTGCAGCTTAGCCATGCATTGGCAGAGTTATTTCAGCCTCTTCTTCTGCATAAAGGATAATTCTTATATAAGCAATTTCCTGCAAATCCTGTTGTTTCAGCAGAAGATTGGCTTTAGCAAAAGGTGATATGTCTAAGCCTCCTATGTTGGCTTTACACTTCAACGGCTGACTTAGCAAAAGTGCTAAGCAATTAATGACCTAGCTGACTGGACAAGTAATCATTTATCCACTAATTTATCCACGATGATCTTTCACCAGCAAAAAACAAAGATATTAAAGGAGTTTTAGAAGTCTTGTTTTCACACCAAGACTCCAAACTTTGGCAACCACAGTTGCATGTAAGTTACTATAGGAGGGTAAGATTGTGGACGGACCAGTAGAAAGATGTTAGAAATTCTGTTTATATGTAGCACCAAAAGAGCCAACAAAGAGTACAATCACCATGTGCTTTTCTACTCAACTGTTTAACTGTAACAGGAAACAGGAAACTCTACTTAGAACAAAAGAGCATATACCGGTAGTACAGTATATACCAGTGATGGTGAACCTATGGCACGCGTGCCACAGGTGGCACGCGGAGCCATATCTGAGGGCATGCGAGGTGTTGCCCTATGTCAGCTCCAGCACGCATGTGCGTGCTGGCCAGCTGATTTTCGGCCTTCTGGAGGGCGGGGGAAGGACGTTTTCGCCCTCCCCAGGCTTCAGGAAAGAACTAATGATGTTAGCTAGTTTGGTAATGAAATGTCTGCAAGCAAACAACCAAGCTCAGAGAACAGCGAGGATCCCTCTGAGATATATCTACGGAGGTGCTATTAAATTTTAAATACCTTGAGATCTCTGTGAACAATGCCCATCCGGTGAAGGTAATAGACGGCATCCAAGACTTGTCGTATCAGGGTGCTGGCATCCTTTTCAGTATAAAATCCTTTCTCTACGATGCGGTCAAATAACTCGCCTCCAGACACTCTGAAAAACATCCCCACATACAGCGACATTAACAGACCTCATCATTAGATGACCAATTAGAAGGAGAGGGGAAAAAATACACCAAAGCCACCGGATCCCAAGGAATCAAGTCTCTGTATCTTTCTCGGTTTGGAGTGCATGCAACGGAATTGCAACACGCAAGGGAGAAATTCATCTTTCATTTAAAGCTCGATCACATTTATTTCTGTATGTTTGCTTCCAATAGCTTTGAAGTGGGTGAGAACGGTCGTTTGTGGGGACTCTGTGGGCATTGGATCCCGAAGTTACCGTATTTTTCGGAGTATAAGATGCACCTTCCCCCCCTAAAAGAGGCTGAAAATTTGGGTGTGACTTATACTCTGAATGTAGCTTTTTTGAAGCTTTTTCCCCCAGCCCTAACGAGGTGCTAAGGATCTTCCCGGCTCTTACGGGCTTGCAGGCTTTTTCATTGCTACTCCCTCCGAAGATGGTTTTTTTCCAGCCCTAAGTCTTTGCAGGCTTTTTTCATTGCTACTAGCTCCGAAGAATGTTTTTTCCAGCCCTAAGCAGGGGATAATGTGCTGAAGCTGACCAGAGTAAGGACGCTAGCCAGATGAATACCTGGTAGGCAGATTTTCCCCCCTATTTTCCCCCCCAAAAACTAAGGTGCGTCTTATACTCCGAAAAATACGGTAGTTACGTTTCTTAGAAAGGACCCATTTGTCTATTGCTTTTGCTAATTAATTAATTGAAATCCATGGCTGTAAAATGTCAACACACTTTCTTGGGAGGGGGCGGGGGGGAGGAAATCTACTCTATAGAGGCAGGGGAAGTCCAGATGAACCAAGACAGAAGGACCAAGTTAGATGCTCCCTGGAGTTTCCTTTTAAGAAAAGATTGGACAGCCATTTGTCTGAAATGGTATAGGCCAGGGTCTCCTGCTTGAGGTGGGGGTTGCACTAGAAGACCTCCAAGGTCCCTTCCAGCTCTATTTTGTTTGAATAGCTTTAGCTATTCACATTTGACTCTAGAATATTTTGTTAGTTTGTTGCAGAAAATTAAATTCAGAAAGCACACACAGGCCGACTGATGCAGCAGGATTGATTTAAATAAGAAACTTCTTTATATACAAGAATAACAGATGAGTATTTACAATACCAGTAGCAGAGTTCTTCTTTAACGTAGTTACAAGCAAAATACAAGCAGCTTCTAGTTCAGAGTTCAGAGAGAGACAAGAGACAGAGTGGGCTGAGCTACGCCCAGCCTTCTTGCTTCAGTTTCGATTCTCTGCACAGTCTCAGATGTGTTTAGCTCCCATTGGCTGACTTTGTTGCTATGCCTATTCATTGGCTGACCTTGTTACCAAGTCTCTCCCAGTTCATGAATATCTTAACATATTTTGGTGTACAAAGGAGTTCACAGTCAACTCAATGAATATTGTGAGCAGTTACTCCTTGGTGGCCAAAGATTGCCAAAGAGACCATAACAAGAAGACGTCATGTTACTCAATCGGTGTAACATGCATCCCATCCCATTGGCCGGTCAGAAATAACCGTACTAAGGATTTACACAAATAACATACTAAGGATTTACACAACTGTCTCAGAGAGACTACAGGGAGCAAGGGACCTACACTCACCTTGTGAGGCTATAAAACTGCCAGGCAAAGAAATTTAACAGCCCAAACAGATGACATAACGCTCCCCTTATTTCAAAAAGGAAATGGCTATTAAACATCCATCGTTCGTTGCATAAATCTTCTGCAAGCTATGCGGCTTGGCATATGAAAATAACACGCTGAAACTTGCCATTAAAAAAAAGTAATCATTATAGGATAATAATACGTTACCAAGAGTCCCCAAAAGACCCTTTGCTTGTCACTTTATAGACAAGCAAACTATGGGAGCCAACATGGCAGTGAGTCAAAATTTAAGCCAGAAAATTGTCAGAAGGAAAATAAATCTTAGTTAAAAAAAATCTCTAGATGATTTGCGGTGGATGGCCTGTTGACGTTTAATTGCCAAATGTTTTAAAATGAAGAAGATCAACATTAGCTTCCTTTTGCTTGACGGATAATACGCCGTTGAAATTTAGAGAAGTTTAGACTTAAACCAGTGGTGGTTTGCTGCTGGTTCGGACCGGTTCTTTAGAACCGGTAGCGGAAATTTGGCGCCGCTCGCCGAACCGGCAGCTCCCGAACCAGTCCTCTGGTCACCACAGATTGGAAAAAAAAACCCTCCGCGCATGCACAAAGGATTCTGCGCATGCACAGAGGGTCATTTCCAGGAAGTGCGCATGCGAGTTAAAAGAGGCATTAGCCTAGAATCTCTACGTGGTCACAAACAAACTAAATCTGATGCTCCTTGAATTCTGATTATCCTTATCTACTTCTAGGAAGTGCAACTTCTTGGTTGAGAAGATTTCTGCACATAAATTCTTTAGCAATAAATCAGTTTAATTAAACTTTCACTTTTGGACCTAGTCTTTCGCGCCTGACACTGATTGAGCTTCTCTTTTAAGAAGAGATCGGACAACCGTTTGTCTGAAATGGTATAGGGTTTCTTGCTTGAACAGTGGGTTGGACTAGAAGACCTCCAAGGTCCCTTCCAACTCTTGTTATTCTGTTTTTCCCACTTATACCCAAGAGACCTAAGATGGGGTAACCTTGAGTTTCTTTCTCATGCTTTCCTGTTTTCCCGGGGTAACCTCTTATTTTACTAACAATATCTGTTTGTCTTCCTCACCTCCACCTCTCTGTCCCTGGACAGTTTCTCTCTTTCGCCTCGTTGCTGTTTTTCCCTACTCTTTCCATGTGGATTGCACACCAATGTGTACAGTTACACACACCCTTGCAATTTCTCCTCACTTAGGCTGCGTCTTTCCAGGATCCTGATTTTTGGCTGCCGTCTCTAATGAAGCACCTGTTCTTTCTATACCTGCTGTGTTCCTTGCTGCCTGTTCACACATTACCTGGCCTGGCCCCCTGCCCCGCTCAAATGAACAGATTTGGCTTAGCAGCTGCCACCACAGTGACTGGCTTGGATTTAGAAGGACCCCGAGAAATATATAATTCAGTAATCTGGGTTTTTTCCTTGTTCTTCTCTAAAATGCTGGAAAGTTTCAATCTCCTAACTGATATTTAATTTACTCAAAGCAAAGTTAAAATACAAAGCACCAAAATATTTATTTAAAAAGACAAAAGAATAAAAAACAACAACAAATAAGACATTAAAAAAAGAAAAGAGAAAGAAAAACTAATACATTTACACATAACCTACTCCCTAGCTAAATGCTGATTAATATAATGCAGAATAACAGAGTTGGAAGGGACCTTGAAGGTCTTCTAGTCCAACCCCCTGTTCAAGCAGGAAATCCTATACCAGTGATGGTGAATCTTTTTTTCTTCGGGTGCCAAAAGCGCACGTGCAATAGTACATACTGTATGTGCGTGCCCATACCCATAATTCAATGCCCCCCGCGCCCCACTCCCCCTGCGCATGCGTGCACGATTCCCCCTTACGCCCCGTTTTGGGGCTAGCAGGCCTCCCTGAAGCCTCAGGAGGCCGGAAACTGCCCGTTTCCAGACTTCCAGTAGGCCCGATTTTCACCCTCCCCAGGCTCCAGAGGCTTTCCTGGAGCCTGGGGAGGGTGAAAATGGCCTCCCCCGCCCCTCCGGAGGCCCTCCAGAGGCCGGAAATGGCCCTAGCTGAGCTAGGGCAACAGCTCGCGTGCCCGCAGATATGGCTCCGTGTGCCACCTGTGACATGCGTGCTATAGGTTTGCCATCACGGCCCTATACCATTTCAGACAAATGATAATCCAATCTCTTCTTAAAAGCCTCCAGCGATGGAGCTCCCACAACTTCTGGGGGCAAGCTGTTCCACTGGTTAATTGTCCTCACTGTTAGGAAGTTTCTCCTTAATTCCAGGTTGCTTTTCTCCTTGGTTAGTTTCCACCCATTGCTTCTTGTCCTGCCTTCAGGGGCTTTGGAAAATAAGTTGACCCCCCTCTTCTTTGTGGAAACCCCTCAAATACTGGAAGACTGCTATTATGTCCCCTCTGGTCCTTCTTTTCTCTAGACTAGCCAAACCCAATTCCAGCAAAAATACAGCAGCGTACTTTGGTCCCACAGACCAAAAGAATTTTAAACTGTTTTAAATTGTTAGCCTGTCCTGTCTACATACACTTTCAATCTCAATTCTTGCGGCTGAATTTTCTCCATGGACGGAAGTGACTAGGTCAAAAAGGAACGAAAAGCAACCACGCTCCCTTTCCATCCTTTAAATATTTGCACTCCCTTTCAAAGAAAATCTGTCATTCATTGACCTTGGAGATAGTTAGGAGGAAAAACAAACAAACGGCCGGGCTCATTTTCCCTGGTTGATACGACCATTTGGCACAATTCATTTCTTCTCCGTAAACTATCATGAGGCAAAAGGTTGTGGCTTTTTTTTTGTAGTAATACGGTGGAAAGCTGGCCAATACATATTTCCTTCCCCCTTCGCCCCACTGTTCAAAAAATAACGGGTAACAAAGCTGCTTCTATATTCTGCTAAGGGAATAAAGCTTCACTGCATTTTCAAATTCAAAGCAATTTTAAAAACTACTTTTTTTAGGGCATGTGAGAACAAACTTGAGCACTTTTTCTAGGGAATGGAGGCCCCTGCTGTTAACACTGGCTGTACAATTTCCAGACTGAACTACAGCAAAGGCATTTCCTCGTAACCGAGTTAACTTTTAAAAAACTTTTTTGGAACAAAAATAAAAAGCTAATACGATCCTTGGTTGTATAAATGGAGGCAACGAATCAAAATGGCGCGAAGTATTCGTACCGCTTTATAAAACCTTAGTAAGGCCACTCCTGGAATGCTGCATCCAGTTTTGGTCACCGCGTTACCAAAAAGATTGTTGAGACTTTGGAAAAAGTGCAAAGAAGAGCAACAAAGATGATTAAAGGCCTGGAGATTAAAATGGTTGAAAAATGCTTGCAGGAACTGGGTATGGTCAGTCTAGAGAAAAGAAGGACTAGGGGCAGGGGTGGGTTCGGACCGGTTCGCCCGAATCGGTAGCAACCCGCTGGTGACATCACAATTTATTTATTTATTTAAATAGATTTGTATGCCGCCCAACTCCCAGGGGACTCTGGGCAGCTATGACCTCCCAGCTGGCAAAACAAATTTTTGCCAGTTCTGTGAACATGGCTAGGTGGGGGACATGTGACTGAGGGTGTGGGCGTGAGTGACGTCAAGTTGGCCACACCCACTCAGTCACATGACTATCAAACCACACCCACAAAATAAGCCATGCCCACAGAACCAGTAGTAAAAAATATTTCGAACCCACCCCTGACTAGGGGTGACATTGTAGCAGTCTTCCAGTATTTGAGGGGCTGCCCCAAAGAAGAGGGGGTCAAGCTATTCTCCAAGGCACCTGAAGGCAAGATAAGAAACAATGGGTGGAAACTAATCAAGGGGAGAAGCAACCTGGAATTAAGGAGGAATTTCCTGACAGTGAGAACAATTAAACAGTGGAACAACTTTCCTCTAGACATTGTGGGTGTTCTATTACTGGAGGTTTTTAAGAAGAGATTGGACAACCATTGGTCCAGAATAGTATACGATTGTAGTATACCAGCTCTATTCTGATTGATTGATTGATTGATTGATTGATTGATTGATTGATTAACAGTAGTGTTGCTTCTGGTGCCTTGGTAGGAGGGTACATGTTGTGTTTTTGTGTTTCTCTTTCTATTGGGTGCTATGCACCGTTTTAGGATCCCCAGACGAGACAGACAAGCCATCTAAATCCTTTAAATAATTCTTTCAATAATGTGTTTGCAAATGTCCCTGTGGCCCTCTAGACAACATACGAGCACTTAAAGATCATGATTAAAACGTCTGGCTCCTTCTGCCCTCTTCTTTGTACTGTCCTAGATGTTAGGACCCAATTAAACAGCGTTCTGCTGTTGTTTCAAAATTAATGAATTAATCCGTTTTAAGCGTTGGTGTGCTGCTTTCTCTATTACTCCCCTCGGAGCCTTAAAAGTGTCATCCGTCCAGTTTTTATGGGCCAGCAAAAGCTCAGTCGACAGCCGAAAAGACTAGAGAAAACATATGGCAAAGGAACGTCTGCATTTATTACATCGGTTTTTCAATGCTCAATTCAGAGGAATGCTTGCTCAAGTTAATTTCAAAACAGCTAGGAAAACAGTAATACTTTTGATTTACATGCAAAAATCCCCCCTTATTTCAAGTGATTTACAGTTCCATTCAAACATGTTTTGAGAAGTTTATCTTAGAAATATTTGCACGATTACAGCCGTAACTGTTTAAACATCTATACACCTGTTTTTCATGTTTAGTGTCCAATTTAATTTCTTTTTTTCTCTTTGCTAAAATGCATCTTGATCATTTATGGTGCTCTTTTTTAAAAAAAGTGCTAATACAGGAAAGTGGCATTTGTTTAAAACATTTGTTCCAACCTCTTTAACAAATCTAAAATATCAGGGAGCCATTTGCTGGTTTGATTGCCTTTAATTAAAACCTGGCTGGTTTTTTATTTTCCAGTTCTGAGGACTGCCTTGTGACCGTAATAAATAAAAATATAGGTAGACCTCAACTTACGACCAGAACAGAGTCCAAAATTTGTGTTGTTAAACGAGACCTTTGTTAAGTGCGTTTAGCCCCGTTTTACGACCTTCCTTGCCGCAGTTGTTAAGTAAATCACTGCAGCTAATAAGTTAGTAACCCAGTTGTTACGTGAATCTGGCTCTCCCATTGACTTGGCGCGTGAGAAGGTCGCAAAAGGGGATCGCGTGACCCGGGGACACGGCGACCGTCATAAATATGAACCAGTTGCCAAGCGTCTGAATTTTGATCACATGATCATGGGGTTGCTGCAAAGATCGTAAGTGTGAAAAACGGTCGTAAGTCACTTTTTCCAGTGCCATTCTAACTTTGAACGGTCACTAACTGAACCGTTGTCAGTCGAGGCCTAGCTGTACTGCCAAGGTACTTCCTATCTTGGAAGGAATGATGTCTTGTTTAATGGCACCAAAACAAAACAAAACAAAAAGGATTTATAGGGTCAGGACTCGTGATGTACGGCCTTATATTAAAAACAACAGATTTTTGTGGTCAGCCCTTAATTAAACACAGAAAGGCCATCATCCAGAATTGTTATGATAACGCAACTAGTTTCTAATCTGTATGTGTTATTCATCAACAAACTTGATTACAATCCAATATTTGATGTGGAGATACTTCTCTCGTAGTTTAAACAAAAAAAAGCCAGCTTGAATTCTGTCCATTATCTTTTTTAATATATAATTTCATTTAAAAATGTTTAAAAAGGAAGATAAAACTAATATAAAGTAAGAAAAAGAAAAAAAGAAATCAGAGAGAAAGCTAAAAAAAAGGAACAGGAGGAAAAATAGAAAAGGTGGAAAAAACGATACAAAGAAATAGCTACTGAGATTTACAGCAGTTGTAAGTACGATTATAACTTTACCTCTTACTCTCCATCATAACTCTCTTCTTTCTATAATCTACCTTGTCTAATCATCAGAACTGGAAATCGTGATTTTGTTTGTTTGTTTGTTCCATGCAAAAAGCCCATAAGAGGTTTCCAATCAGCCTTAAACTTGACTTTTTGTCTGATCAAAAAAGTTAATTTAGCCATCTTTGAATCAGAAGAGAGCTGGGAGGGACCTTGGAGGTCTTCTAGTCCAGGAGTCACCAGCCTTTCGGACCTCAGGGACCACCAAATTCATAATTTTAATCCCGCGGACCACTAATATGATCTGCCTAATGACCAGGTGGGCATGGCTAGGTGGTCATGTGACTGGGTGGGTATGGCCAACTGGATGTCACTCACATCAAGGGGCGCCTCGCCAGCCTCTACTCGCCCCTCCCCTGCCAGCCCCTCCTCGCCTCCCCGCCCGGTCTCCTTAGTGCCCCAACAGGAAGAAGTTGTTGGAGCTAAGCAGCCACCATGATAAAGAGTTGGCAAAACAGCTCAGTTCAAATTGGATCTGATTGAGAGGGAAGCTCAGCAGAAGCACCTCACTGAGGACTACGAGCATAGGCTTTCCAAGCAGAGGGAAGACCTGCGGGAGTGCAAGGCCAGGTACCGGCGCCTGGAGGCTCAGCAGGCTGAGATGGTCAGCCAGTTCCAGGCCATGATACTGTCCCACTGGAACAAGGCCCTCTGGCTCTTTGCCACCAGCGGTGCTTCCCTCCAGCCTTCGTCCAAAGCCCCGCACCAGGAGGCTGAAGCAGACCCCAAGTCGGAATTTCTGCCCCCCCCCTCCGACCTGCACAAAAAGACCCCAAAGGGGGAGACTCTCTGCAGCAACACAAGCGTTCATTGCATGTATCCGTCCCAGGGGCCGTAGTTTGAGGACCCCTGATTTAATGCAATATAAAAAATGCAAATCATTTTTCTGCGGACCACCAAAATTTTCTCAAGGTCCACCAGTGGTCCACGGACCACGAGTTGGTGACCGCTGTTCTAGTCCAACCCCCTGTTCAAGCAGGAGACCCTATACCATTTTAGACAATGTCTCTTCTTAAAAGCCTCCAGTGATGGAGCACCCACAACTTCTGGTGGCAGGCTGTTCCACTGGTTAATTGTCCTCATCTTCCATCATCTTCCCCAACCATTCCTCCATGGTGGGTAATATTAATCTTTTTATCCTTGTTCATACCATAAAAAAAATAAAGTGTACAGAGCGTATGCAAATAATCCTAATTAAAGCTAATGAAGGAACGAGGCCCATTCTATTGGAGAACATCATTTTAGGATTAAAAAAAGTGAAATCTATGCCCAAAAACTGAACATATCAAAGAAGAATGCATATAAGTATAAAGCTAACTATTATACATGTTGCTATTACTATCAAAAGTTTTTCTACTCTAACTTTTTCTTTCTTCCACTTAATGTTGCTTTTAAAACAAACTTTTTTTTGTAGTTCTGTGAAATTTCCCATACGAGGTGCTGTGAGCCTATTGTTGTCTTCTGAGTTTACTATTAAAGATCACCAAAAGTTCTTTTCAACTCTTAAAAGAAAACTCTTTAAAGAAAAAACAGGGGGGGGTGGAATGGGTGGGCGGGCTTTTAATTGCTTGGAATTTCAACATTAATTATGATGATCAGATATCTGGAAGCACAGGTGAATAGGGCAAGCATAAATGCTTGAATAATTCAATGTACTCCTTCCTGTCTCAGGTATTTTCACTTTTGAACACAGGACCAATGTACTACAACTAAAGTGAAAGCTGGGATTGCTACCTTTTAACATGTCATTAAATAAATCGTGAGACACTCAAATATGTTTCAATCCTAGGGTAAATTTGGCCTAAAATATCAAAATATAAATTAGATTCCTAGAACAAGCAGAACAGTAAGTGTTCGGTATTTATTCCATTTTCTCTTCCAAAGATTTCCTTTCCTAAATATATTTCCATTCTCTTTTCTATAAGGCTAGTCACATTTATATTTTTCAATGTACATCATAACTAGTTTTGTACATCATAACTAGTTTTTAGTCAATAAAACCAGCACTTTTATACCAGCAGTGAAATCTACTTACCTTCCCAAGCGGTTCGGAAGCCCGAGCCACCCTCGCACAAGCTTTTTCACCCTCTGTGCATGCGCAGAAGGATTTGTGCATGCGCAGAGGGTTAAAAAAAGAAAATGGCGACATCCGGGCAGGTGGGCGGAGCCTCGCGCTGCCGCCACTACCGGTTCTCCGAACCGGGCCGAACCGGTAGCACTTCACCCCTGCTTTAGACTATTAAATTCATTTCAGAATCTTAATAACAACCCATCAGATGGGGGAAGAGAATGGAGTTACTCTGAAGGTGACATATAAGGATGATTGGCTGTGAAACAATTTTGTGAATTTAGTTACAGGAAGACAGATTCCAAGTGAAAGTCAGGAGAAATGTCCCAACAGAAAGAGTGACAGTCAAACTTGGAGTCCAGATACCAATGTTTCTCAACCATGGGAACTTTGAGACATGTGGACTTCAACTCCCAGAATTCCCCGGGAAGCATGCTAAGCCGCAGAGGTCTTCAACCTTGGCAACTTTATGAGGTGTGGACTTCAAATCCCAGAATTCCTCAGCCAGCCAGGTCCTCATTTTACCCACCTCGGAAGGACGGAAGGCTGAGTCAACCTTGAGCCTGGTGAGATTCGAACTGTTACCACTTCTGGCAGCCTGAGATCAGCAGAAGTAGCCTGCAGTACTGCACTCTAACCACTGTGTCACCTCGGCTCTTAGTGCCTGTGGAAAGCGAAGCTCGCTCCCCTTCCTCCTGAAATGGCTCCAACCCACCAGGAGTCTCTCTCTCACTCGGAACGAAAGTCCTGGAAGGTGCGCACGCTCTTTTTCCAGCAGCGGACACACACACACAAACACACTCCGAAGGTGTGCCCGACTCGCAGGGCTGCAGATTCCAAGAAAGTTTTCCAATACAGTTCCTGACAGGATTCTGAAGTTTGGACTCTCAGTGGCTGATCGACAGGGAGATGAATAATTGTCTGCCACATCTATTCATCTCCTCCCCCTGCCTTTTATCCCCAGAGCTAGGGTGGGGTTTCGCTAGCAGCGGTGGCTCTTCCGTCCCGAGGACCGGCCCATAGATTTCCACTGCTCTCCTCTCCTCTGCCTTCTGCGCATTCGTGCATCAGGCACTGGACCCAGCTGTTCCTCCTCTTCCTCATCAGCCACCTCCAGACCTGGGGGCTGTTGACTCTCCATCTGAGGGCTGACACACGGCCCTGGTTCCACCTCTGTCTCTCTCTCTGCCAGCTCCATTCCCTCTTGCCCCTCGGAGCTCCCAGGTTGCCTTGATGCTGTCCCCAACTCCCACGCCTCCTCCTCCTCATCTGATTTGGCTGCTGGAGGGGCTGGCGGCCGACAGGCCACAACAGAAGGAGGGAATGCTTGGGGAAATGAAAGTAAGTGCTATGTCTCCTCCAGATGCTCCCTCAAGGTAACCCAGTTTAAAGAAGGAGGGGAGCTGCATACCAAAATGTGCTTGGACTCACCGTTATGAAAACATCTTGCCTGAACCTGATTGGTTACACTGGGGTGGACAATGAAAGGGAGGGAAAAAGTAGAATTTAGAGATTGTGGTGCGCGATTCTCCATTCTGGCTTTGCAATACCGCAATACACTCGACTCTAATAAAACTAGACCTTTCTCAACAAATGGAGCCAAGGATCATTTCTATCTAGAGGTTGAAGTTGTGGCAGGCCCAACACAACCTATGTGCAGCCTCTAGGATCAGCTAGCTTTCGATGATATGCAGAAGTTGTAGAAATCAGCTGCTGTTAGTGATTACCTAGTAAGGAGTCTTCCATGCAGGATCTCTGCATCATTCCAGAGGCAGTGATGGACTTCTGCGATCTCACGGCATTATCTATATTTGGCAGCTGAGTTGATTGATTTCTGGCAAGTACCTAGCATTGCTGAAGAGGCAACCATTCCCTTTTCTGTACTGACATTCTGAAGAGCTTGTGGGCGGACTGTTTTGTGACACTCTGCCTCCTGGCCACAATCCAACCTCACTACCCTTCACATAAAGATGCAACCAGTATATCTCATGCCAGGGGCTGTTGATAAAACTGTTGCCATCAACACCATGTAGAGATAGTACCTTTGTGGCTTCATATCTGTAGGAGAAGGGGTGGTAGAACCTGGAGGTGGAGTGAAAAAGGGAATCAGCCTAGAATCCCTACATAGTCACAAAGGAACTAAGTCTGAGCTCTCTCGAATATTAACCCTTATTTCACTATAACCAAGTACTGACCATTAGTTGAGAAGTTTCCTGTGCATAGTCTTTTAGTAATATGTCAGGTGCAAAGATTCAGGACTGTACGTTAAGTTGCAATTCAGAATATTTATGGTTCAAGACTATATACAAGAATCTAGTTAACACTAAACAGGCGCCAGGTAAGGATCAGCGGAATTCACGAGAGGTTGGATTTGGACCGTTTGTGGGAATGTAATGACTCTAGGCTGATGACTCGTTTAACTCCACCTCCCACTTCTGCTTGCTCGTCTGACAAAATCAGTTTAATTCAGGGGTGTTAAACTCAAGGCCCGCGGGCCGAATCCGGCCCACGGGGTGCTTAGATCTGGCCCGTGGGGCTGCCCTGGAAAGTGAAGGACCAGCCTGCAGTACCTCTGCCAGCGAAAACAGAGCTCGGGAGGGCGCATGCGGTCCTCCCGAGCTCCATTTTTGCTGGCAGAGGTTTCAGGAGGCCATCGTAGCTGAAAATGGAGCTCGGGAGCCCGTTTGCGCTGGCAGAGTGCTTGGGCCACCACAGGTGCCCCCGACACAAGTGA
Organism: Diadophis punctatus similis; assembly: GCA_023053685.1. Taxonomy (NCBI): domain Eukaryota; kingdom Metazoa; phylum Chordata; class Lepidosauria; order Squamata; family Dipsadidae; genus Diadophis; species Diadophis punctatus. Next base: position 84,306,560 of record JALIGW010000004.1, on the reverse strand, counting down.
CGTTGAGCTGGCCATGCCCCCCCTTGCCACGTCCACCCCGCCCCCCCTTGCGGTCAAACATAACCCTGATGCAACCCTCAATGAAATCAAGTTTGACACCCTTGGTTTAATTGGACCTTGACATTAGAATCTGATCTTTCTTGGATGACTATGTGTCAAACTATCATAATAACTTCATTCTCAGATAGAAAATTTACTGGGGGAGTCCATAATAACTATGAAACTGTCATTTCCACTCCATATTCTTGAGCTATTTAGTTGGGGGTGTGTGTGTCTTTCAACTAACTAGAAAAGGGATGGCATGAAGAGAAAGTAATCTAGGCCTCTGCTGTTTAATTATTAATATTTATTTCACTTACTTAATTTCTTTAATTTACTTTATTGCCAGAAGAGGCCAGAACAGTTTATAAGAGGACTATAAAAACAGGCTTAAACAGAACTGTCACAATAAAACCCACAATGCTTATTTATACATCCAAATAAAAATATGGCCAAGAAGAATGAGTCAGTAGAAGAATCGAAAAACAATCTAAAAACGTTAGAGGATGAAACAGCTGGCTAATTGAAATTTCTACTACTACAATCTGTCGGTTTAGCTGATTATTGAAAGTTTATTATAAATTAAACTCCCGAACTTCATCACTACTTCAAGGTTACAGAAATGTCTAACAAGGGGTGTTATTTTATGCAAATCAAAAGACAGAACTCTTTGAAAAATCGATGGGCATGGAAATTTCTTGGGAGCTGGTGAATACAACCTCTGTTTTACACAGTCACACTGGAAAAGGTGCTGGTGAAGAAGGTAAGATATACGGTTAGTATTGTTAAAGGTGAGAATAAATCTCATAGAGGCGATGTGGATCTTTTCTTGGAATTCAGACATTTAGAAATAAAGCCGAGATTAAAAATCTAATAGAAAATATTTATTTCGGTACAAAAACAATAAATCATGAATACCGTATTTTTCGGAGTATAAGACGCACCAGAGTATAAGACGCACCTTAGTTTTTGGGGAGGAAAATAGGAAAAAATCTTCCTACCAGGTATTCATCTGGCTAGTGTCCTTAGTCTGGTCAGCTTCAGCACATTATTTTATCCCCTGGTTAGGACTTAAAAAAATCTTCTTCTGAGAGAGTAACAATGAAAGAGCATGCAAACCAGTAAGAGCTGGGAAGATCATTAGCACCTGGTTAGGGCTAGAAAAAAACCTATTCGGAGCAAGTAGAGCAATGAAAAAAAAACCTGCAAAGACTTGGGGCTGGAAAAACATTCTTCGGAGAGAGTAACAATGAAAAAGCCTGCAAGGTAAGAGCTGGGAAGATCTGTTAGCACCTAGTTAGGGCTGGAAAAAAAAGCTACATTCGAAGTATAAGACGCACCCAAATTTTCAGCCACTTTTAGGGAGGAAAAAGGTGCGTCTTATACTCCGAAAAATACGGTAGTTACATCTTGCTAATAAATTGTGACCGATCCGGCCAGAGTCAAAGGCAGAAGAAAATAATGGAGAATTTATTTATTTATTTAAATGGATTTATATGCCGCCCAACTCCCAGGGGACTCTGGGCGGCTCACAACATGTCAATCCATTTTCCAATATAAAAAGACACAACAATTTAAAAGCTACAAAAATTAAAAAGAGCATCTAACATTCATAACCAAGGGGGGAGACCCATATCCGACGAATCAGGAATGCACACATGCGCAGAAGATCACATCACGTGTCCTGCTTGTATTGGAATGTACCATAATATTAGGATAGGGGTGCATCACCCTGCATAGACACACAACTGACAATATTCACTGTGTGACAAGTATCTATGCAATGTCCCATTTTTATCTATTTATCCAAATTTAGAAGATGCCTGGCTTCTTCACGACTCTGGGAAGCTTCCATTAAAAAGAAGAAAAACCACTTATTGAGATTCAAGTTTTTAAAAAAGAAAAGAATTGTGGCCATTTGTGAGATGGAAGAAATGTAATGAAATCTTTCTGTCTCAGCCACTCAAGGCCTGGAAAAGCAAAGCGGGTTTTTAACAGTTCTAGATATCACAAAAGGGACGCGGTGGCTCAGTGGCTAAGATGCTGAGCTTGTCGATCGAAAGGTCGGCAGTTCAGCGGCTCGAATCCCCAGCGCCGCATAATGGGGTGAGCTCCCGTTACTTGTCCCAGCTTCTGCCAACCTAGCAGTTCGAAAGCACGTAAAAAATGCAAGTAGAAAAATAGGGAACACCTTTGGTGGGAAGGTAACAGCATTCCGTGCACCTTCGGCATTGAGTCATGCCGGCCACATGACCACGGAGATGTCTTCGGACAGCACTGGCTCTTTGGCTTTGAAACGGAGATGAGCAGCGCCCCCTAGAGTCGGGAACGACTAGCACGCATGTGCGAGGGGAACCTTTACCTTTACCTAGATATCACAAAGGTAATGAAGAGGCTGGAGGCTAAAACATATGAAGAATGTTTTCAGGAATTGGGTATGTCTAGTCTAGTGAAAAGAAGGCTTAAGGTTGACATGATAGCAGTTCCCCAATATTGGAGGGGCTGCCACAAAGAAGAGGGGGTCCACCTATTCTCCAAAGCAACAGATGGAAACTAACCAAGGAGAGAAGCAACCTGGAACTAAGGAGACATTTCCTGACAATGACAACAATTAATCAGCTGCCTTCAGAAATTGTGGGTGCTCCAACACTGGAAGTTTTTAAGAAGAGATTGGACAACCATTTGTCTGAAATGGTATAGGCTTTCCTGCCTGAGCAGGGGGTTGGACTAGAAGACCTCCAAGGTCCCTTCCAACTCTGTCATTCACTTCTACCTTGCAAGGCTGACAGGTATGGAGGTGACACCATTAAACTGACTATGAATAGTGGAGACAGGTAACAGTTTCTGCAAGGCTTCACAACCCAAGTTTCTTTTTGACAGCACTTGTGAGGCTAGGAACTGTCACTCCGCACTTTATGCAATTGCTGAGATATACCGTAGGCACTAAATTTGGGGCTTTCCTTTAAGCCCCACCCAAAAACACACAAAAAAACCCCATGGTCTTCACAGCACCCCCACTAGCTGTGAGTCACAGCCGTAGGCTTGCAGATGGAACCATCTCAGCTTCTTCTTCCCTCCCTCCCACCACGAAACACCTCTCCTTCCTTGACAGGAAGTTGCTATAAGTCGCTTTGAGCATGAACACCTCCTTGTCAGCTGCTAAAAGGACTCCAAGACTTAACATGGGAGTTCAAAATGACATTTAGTCAGCCTAGAAAACCCACAGTTGGAAATTGCTTTAGCTTGCAGTGGCAAAATAGCTACACTTTCAGAGGTGGCATTCAGCCGGTTCGGGCGAACTGATAGTGGAGACCTGCGGGTGGTGGGCCCACCCCTATCGGCCCACCCCTACCCACCTGTCCCGGCACTATGCTGTCCTATTTAGGCATGTTTTGAAGCCGCACACGCGATCAAAGCGCATGCGTGAAAAGCCGCTCACATGTGCAGAAGGAGCGTGCACGAGCAAAGCGAGATCGCATGCAAGCGCACTCACATTTGCGAACTGGTAGGGAAAGTAAGTGAATACCACCACCTCTGTACACCTTCCAAAGGTTGCACTCCATGGTTGTATGCAAAGACCCTACTCAGAGCAGGGACTTTCTTTCAGAGCAGGGGTGTCAAACTCAAGGCCCATGGGCTGGACCCGGCCCGCGATGTGGTCGGATCTGGCCCGCGGGGCCGTCCTGATCTACCCAATGCAAAAGAGGAAACATGCCAGCAGTTTGGGGAGTGGCGTCAAGATGGTGAGGCCTACCCAGTTGGCCATGCCTCCCCCAGTTGCCATGCCCCCCCCAAGTTGGCCACACACACCCTAAGGTCAACCACAGCCCTGATGAAATTGAGTTTGGCACTTCTGCTATAGAGGAACAGGTCCTCCTTGAGACGGCAAGCAGTAGAAGGAAACACAACATCTCCTCAACTACGGGCCAGCTGTAGCTGTCTGGTGATGGAGAGGGAATGGTATACAAGCAATGACTCGGGTATACAGAAGCAGAAAACCCGCAGGGTAAATTGTGTTGCTGCCCACCAAGGCTGAGTCCATATGGGAAACGGTCCAGAGTGCATTTGCTAAAAATACACCCTAAAGATTGTGAACTAAATCAGACCAGTTTTGTTTACAGTCCATTGAGATGAGCGAATAAATTTCTTTTAAAAAGAAAGAAAGAAAGAAAACAAAAACCTATCCAGTTTCTGCTCCTTTCCTGCGGTCATTCTTTTTGTGCATCTAAATGGGAATGTTGAAAGAAGGCCAAAGTCTAAATACAGTATAAGAGAAGGAGCCAGCGAGAAAGCCCGAGTTCTAATTCGAAGAAGGGAGAGAGAAAGGAGGAGGATTTGAGATCTCCATCCTTCCTGCACGTACCGGAGTAAGAAGCGTGGAATTGAATGGGATTTACTTCTGAGTAAACAATATGTAAGCTTGGGCTGCCTGATTTCAGCAATGGTTCCTGCAGAAATAGCAAGCTGATGCATTGGCTGTATTTCTATGCGAGGAATGATCTGGTGGAAATCTGGACTTCAGCTGTCTATCATACCTTTCTAAAAATGTACCACTGTAATGATATATACGTAGGAAGGGCCAAAACACTTCTCACAATAAAGATAAATGACAGTTGCTTTCCATTTAATTTTTCTATGGAGATTCTTAGGTTGCATGGATGATGTCACCTAGTTGGGTCATGAAACGTCTGCAAGAAAACAACCAAGCTCAGAGAGCCCCAAGGACCTCCTCCTCCTCCTCCTCCTCCTCCTCCTCCTCCTCCTCCTCCTCCTCCTCCTCCTCCTCCTCCTCCTCCTCCTCCTCCTCCTCCTCCTCCTCTGTTGTTAGTTGAACCTCAATACTTCCACAATTTTCTATGGAGATTCTCAGTCCTCCAGGTCATGGTTGTCCCAAAGGTGCTTTTTTCCAAAGGCAACTGGACTTTATTTTCCCTTGAAGACATTTCGCTGAACTGAGGAAGCTTCTTGGATGAGAAGCAAAACGTCTTCAAGGGAAACCAAAGTCCAGTTGGCTTTTGAAAAAGCACCTTTGGGACAACCGTGACCTGGATGACTGAGAATCTCCGTGGATAATTGTGAAAGTATTGGGGGTCACCTCACAACTGAAGCACCCACACCGATGTCTTTTCAAGCATTGTGTTGGCCTTCCCCTTGCCAAGACTGCTGCGGTAGACTGCGACAAACAGATACACAATGCAAGAAGACGACAAATGCTGCAGGCTTTCAAAAGCTAACTAAATTTAGATATTCAAGAGCCTTCTGATGCTGCATATTTCAGTTCTTTGCTTGGTGAAGCTAGCTAGTCTTTGAAACGATGCCAGTGGTTTTGATTCAATAGCAAGTTTCATTCTCGCTGGCCAGGACAATCCCGAGATTAATTTTAACCCAGTTCTCCTACCTCCAGTGTGCTTTGTTATCTGGGATGTTGGAGAGTGTTAACTAGTAGCTTAGCTATCTATCTAGAAAAGGGATTCACCTAAGGCACTTCTTTGCTTTCATCCGAATTGTTATACTGTGTTTTCCCGAAAACAAGACCCTGTCTTATATATATATATATATATATTTGCCACCAAAAAAGGCACCAGATCTTATTTTTAGGAGGGGGCTGAGGGAAGAATGTCATCCACTGTCTCCCCTCACTTGCGCGCATCGCCCCCGGCCTCTTTTTCACTATTAGAGACCTTCAGGAACTTCTTCATCCGGCAAGGCCAGCAAGGCTTTCCTGAAGGCCTCCGTAGCCGATAACAGAGCTCTGGATCGATCCAGAGATATTCATCCATCCATCCATCGTCCATCTATCCATCCATCCATTCATCATCCATCCATCCATCTATTCCTATCCATCCATCCATCAATCTATCATCTATCCATCCATTCATCCATACCTACCAATCTGTCTATTCATCCATCCATCCATCGTCCATCTATCCATCTATTCCTCTCTCTCTCTCTCTCTCTCTCTCTCTCTCTCTCTCTCTCTCTCTCTCTCTCTCTCTCTCTCTCTCATCTATCTATCTATCTATCTATCTATCTATCTATCTATCTATCTATCTATCTATCTATCTATCTATCTATCATCTACCTATCATCTACCTACCTACCTACCTACCTACCTACCTACCTATCATCATCTACCTACCTACCTACCTACCTATCTATCTATCTACCTATTATCTACCTACCTACCTACCTACCTACCTACCTATCTATCTATCATCTATCTACCTTTCCTACCTACCTACCTACCTACCTACCTACCTACCTACCGATAATCTACCTACCTACCTATCTATCTATTTTTCTATTATCTACCTACCTACCTACCTACCTACCTACCTACCTACCTACCTACCTACCTACCTACCTATCTACCTACCTACCTACCTACATCTATCTATCTATCTATCTATCTATCTATCTATCTATCTATCTATCTATCTATCTCTCTATCTATCTATCTATCTATCTATCTATCTATCTATCTATCTATCTATCTATCTACCTACCTACCTACCTACCTACCTACCTACCTACCTACCTACCCATATCTCTGTCTACTCCCTTTAATCTTTTTTGACCCCGCTGTCTGCAATAAACACCCATCCTGTACTGAAATTGCAATAACAACAATAAACAAGATAAATGTTGATATTGTCATACATGAAACGTCTGCAGGAAAACCATCAAGCTCAGAGAACATCAAGGACCCACAATTCAACCTTCAAATACAAATATTATCTTCCATGACAATTTATTATCCTCCTATTTTGCACTTCAGGATAAAAGCCTCTATTACCGAGAAAAGATTCATCTTCGGTCTCCACTGCTATTGTACCATATGGATGGATTGCTGCTTTTACTATTTCGTCTCCAAAACGTTCGTCAGTTCTAGCACTTGCAAAGCAGCAGCTGTACCCAACCATGAATGAACGGAACGACGAGAACAGAACACTTTGTCCCCAGATTCACAGCTAGGGAAGCTGCTGTGCGCAGAATTAAATATATTCATCGCAAGACAGGCTTTAAAATATTGCAAAGCCTTACAAGATCTCGGCAGCCCTGTTTGGATAACCCTGTACATTAATTTCTCCGTGCTCTGCAGGAAGAATGAGTTATGTGGAAGGAGACAGAAATTCCCCATCAGTGTATCGTATGGAATTCAGATTTATGGACAGCTGAGAATATTTACGATACCTTTACCAAGCATTCTCAGGGAGGGGATGCGGAAATCATTAAGCAAGCAGTCGAGAGGCTATTGAGGTATCGCGCATCACACATTCATCTGGGATCTACAACCATTGTAAAAACACAGATATCTCACATCTTTCCAAAGAGTGAACTCTCACAAGCAGGGATTTGGCTATTTGGGGTTCCACCATAGAAGAAAAAAGGGGTGCCTGAGAGATGGATTTGCATACTTGCACATGAGAGCCAAATCATGACTGTGGATTTATTTATTAGAGTGAGTTTTATAGCTCCTGATCAAGATAACAGAATTGGACTAGAAGACCTCCACAGCCTCTTCCAGCTTTTGTTCTGTTCTGTTCTGTTCCGGCCCAGCCCATATTCTGTTCTGTTCTCCTACCCTACTCTACTCTACTCTGCGTTCTATCCCATCGCATCCCATTCCATATTTTCTATTCTATTCTATTCTATTCTATTCTATTCTATTCTATTCTATTCTATTCTATTCTATTCTATTCTATTCTATTCTATTCCATTGCATTCCATTGCATTCCTTTTTTAAAAAAACAATCTTTATTAATTATATTAAAAAACTAACAAACATACAAACAAACAAACATAAAAACATGTGTAAACATATGTATATACAAATAAGGTATCAAATATCTTTGAAAATAGAAAACATTGAACATACATGTCAACCATCCCGTCGACACTATCCTTTTACAGCCTAGTGGTACAAAAACATGTTTATTCTATAAAGTTATTGTTTATATCATTTCATTCCATTCCATTCCATTCCATATTTTCTATTCTATTCTATTCTGTTCTGTTCTGTTCTATTCTGTTCTGTCCTGTCCTCTCCTATCCTGACCACGTCCAGATATTGGGTTTTACAGTGAAGATCCCCAAAATGAATTCCACGAAACACTATCTTGGAGCAAGGATGGCTTCCAGAGTTTTATAGGATCTCAGCATTGACATGCGTTATGTACGCATTGCCAATTTGATTTTTTTTAAAAAAAAAACATTAATTAAAACTGATACTCACAATTGCATAACCAGATACAGATGGCTTGAACTCTCGTAAATGTCTTCCAGGGCCACAATATTTTCATGCTTGATCCTATATAAAAGAGAGTAGAACAAGGTAAAAGCTAAGCACCCAGAGACGGTACATTTGTATAATTGAGCCAGATGGGCGACCTTGAACCAGCCATTCTCTCTCAGCCCTCAGAAGCAGACAATGGCAAGCCACTTCTGAAATCTGGTCAAGAAAACTGCAAGGATTTATCCACTAGGAGTCAGTGCTGACTCCGAACGAGACTCAAGCTAAGTCCTTTTATCTATAGCATACAAAAACCCATTAACCTCTTTTTTGCAAGGTTAAGAGGCTCTTCTTGGAGATTAAACAGCAGGGGGCAGCATCCGATTAACCATGGTTAGTTCAAAGGTTAAGCAGGCTTCGAGACTGAATTAGCACTTGATGAAAAATCTCAGGGTTCTAAAAGGGCCTGAGAAGTCAAAACCATGGTATATAAGCCAACAGAAAGCTATTTTATGCATTTTTGGAATAGTTCCAGCATGGAGGTGTTTCTGAGCTCACCAAGAGTCAAGTTGGACTTGAAGAAGACTTTGAAAAGATGGCCTATTGTTCAAGCATCTGCTTCTCCCTGAAGCATGGATACCCATCCAAATAATTTCGACAGATGCTTTTGGAGCTCAACATAATTAAACAGGCTGGAAAGTGCGTCGATAATTGGGCTCATACGATTCCAAATCAGCTCTGGTCTGAAAATTTATTCCAAGCGCTGGCTTGAATGCATTCTGGTACTCAACTATTTTGAAAAGCGATCTGACAATTATAAGGCACTTAGCTGAAGAAGCACAGAAACATCTCTAATAAATAAATATTATGCTATACCAGTGATGGCTAACCTTTTTGTTGTCGCGTGCCATAATGCAATGCGCGCCTTGCCCCACCTGCGTGCCCCGCCCCCCTGCGCATGCACGGATGACTCCCCCCGTGCTCCCCTGCACCCAGTTTTGGGCCTAGTAGGCCTCTCAGCCTCCTGGGAGCAAAAATGGGCCGCAGGGTGGGCTCATGCCGCACCCCCGCACCCCATTTTAGGCCTAGTAGGCCTCCCTGCAGCCTCCTGGGAGCAAAAACGGGCCATGGGAGAGCCATGCTACATCCCCACACCCCATTTTGGGCCTAGTAGGCCTCCCTGCAGCCTCCTGGGAGCAAAAACAGGCCGCGGAAGGGCCACGCTGCATCCCCACACCCCATTTTGTGCCTAGTAGGCCTCCCTGCACTTAAAACCCATAATGCAATGTGTGCGCGACCCCTCCCCGTGCACACCACATCACGCATGCATGTGTGACCGCCGTGCTCCCCCCGCCCCGTGCATGCATGCGCATCTCCTGCATGAGCCCCACCCCCCACGCATGCACGGCAGAGACCCAAAAATCAGCTGGCCAGTGGGAGGCACGCGAGCATGTGCAGTGGAAGTGAGCAGGGACGACGGCTCGCATGCCAGCAGAGAGGGCTCTGCGTGCCACCTGCTATACACAGAAATTATAGTCAAGAGACATTGTATTATCTGTCTATCTGGACAGAATAATTTTATATTTCATTCTGTTATACCATACTATGTTTAACTATAGGAAGAGAGATGCTGGAGAAATAAATTGGAGGCAGGCTGTATTTTGGAAAGGAGGTCTCTGTTTATTAAGGAATCAGAAGCAAAGTAACACAGCAATCGGTTCTGGGACAGCTGGCAAAACAGTCTGGTGAGTGGATGGGTATTTATGTGGTTCTAGGACTTTATGATTTAGATGCTCAGGTTCATTGTAAAATGTACTTTAATCTGTGCCTGAGTGTGCCCTTTTAATATACTAATTGTTGTTGCCTGAGTCCTATTGTGGCTGAGAGGTCGTGCCCTGTCCTTGGGGCTCGGTGGGGAATGTAGATTTTAGGCATCTTTGTCTCTCTACTTTTTAATCTGATCAATTCCAGCCTTCTGTGGAGGCTGTAGCTGAAGGCGTTTTGTTTACGAATGGAGTAGTTTGTGAAACTAAATATCCATTCACAGGGGCCGGCCACTTGAGTGGTTTTGCTTCAGGGAGGCCTTTTCTCTTGGAAGGGGGATTTATTTGCTAATATGGGGTTTTTTTAATTAAAGGGGGGGTTGGAATTCTCCCTACATGCCCAATTTTTTGTGGGTTTATTTTGCCACGGTTGTTAATTGAATTGGGTGCGCATTCATTGAATCCGGCTTCTCCCACCAACTTTGCTTGCCGGAAGCCAGCCGGGAAGATCACAAGCGGAGATCACGTGACTCTGGGATCCTGCAACCATCATCACCACCTGCTGGTTGCCAGCGGCCAAATTTTGATCACACAATTGTGAAGACGCTGCGGCAGTTGTTTAAGTGCAAATACCAGTTGTGAGTCAGTGCTGTGGTAACTCTGAACGGTCCCTAAATGAATGGCTGTAAGTCAAGGATTCTCTTTATTAGAAATATGTTTTACTTTCTATATCACATTCACGCTTGTTTAAAGTAAAAACTCATTCCAAAACTGTTTCCGGAACGTATAAATTTATTACAAAAAACAACAACAACCCTGTGCAAATATTTCTACAAAACTGAGAATGTTCCCATACTTACAGATTTGCCTAACAGATGCCCTTGTTATGGTATCTTTCCTATTGTGTTCATTTTGTTACACAATTTCCCTTAACATATCCTTAAAAAATCTAGTTATTTGATAGCAGCATGTATATTATTTTGAAAACTTGCTCCAAAATTCGAGCGGAATCGTTTTTTGGCTTTACTCTCAAACCAAACCAGCATATGTCCTTCTCTGTAGGAAAACATACTCATCCCTTTTTTCCATTCTGGGGTGAGCGGTGCTATTCCTACAGCAAAAAAGAGGTAATAACTTATAAGCCAAAGAAATCAAAGGCTTAAGGGGAGAAATGAAAAGGAATATTGCTAAATCTAACTTACTCTGAGACTATTTGTCTCTTCTACAGCACATCCACAAGGCCATTTCATCTACTCTCTTTTAGTCTTTGCATTTTGCATCTCTCTTCTTCGACATCTGAACTTTCTTAGTTTTAAATCGTCCTCTTGACCCTTTGGCTTTTTCTTCTTGTAATTCTTCTGAAATTCAGCCCTTGTTCCTTCTTTTTTATATGACCCACCCATACTCTACTTCTTCTATATTGTCTCTTACTTTGAATCTAATACATAATTCATTCATTCATCACTTCTTCCTTCCTTCCTGTCCTCACTCCTTCCTGTCCTCCCTCATTCCTTCTTTCCTTTCCTTTCCTCTCCTCTCCTTCCTTCCTCCTTCTTTCCTTTCCTTTCCTTCTTTCCTTTCCTTTCCTTTCCTCTCCTCCCTTCCTCCTTCTTTCCTTTCCTTTCCTTTCCTCTCCTCTCCTTCCTTCCTCCTTCTTTCCTTTCCTTTCCTTCTTTCCTTTCCTTTCCTTTCCTCTCCTCCCTCCCTTCCTCCTTCTTTCCTTTCCTTTCCTTTCCTCTCCTCCCTCCCTTCCCTTCCCTTCTTCCTTCCTTCCCTCCCTCCCTCCTCCCCCTCCTTCCCCCTTTCCTTTCCTTTCCTTCCTTCCTCCCTCCCTTTCCTTTCCTTTCCTCTCCTCTCCTCTTTCCTTCTCTTCCTCCTTCCCTCCCTCCCCCACCCTCCCCCTTTCCATTCCTCTCCTCCCTCCCTCCTCCCTCCCCCTTTCCTTTCCTTTCCTTTCCTTTCCTTTCTCCCTCCCCTTCCTTTCCTCCTTGCTCTTCCTCCCTTCCTCTTCCTCTTTCTTTCTTTGTCTTTCCTTCCTTCCTTCCTTCCTTCCTTCCTTCCTTCCTTCCTTCCTTCCTTCCTTCCTTCCTTCCTTCCTTCTTTTTTCTTTTCTTTCTTTTTTTCTTGTTTCTTTCTCACACATCCCAATCCAACTGCGTTCAGCTCACTTTTATGTTTCTCTGCCATCCCTCACATCCCTCACAAATTCTTAGATATCCATTTTTATTTCCAGCGAAAACAATCAAGTCCTTTGCAGCACACCGCACACCATCCACTGCCTATTGAACCCTTTCCATTCAATACTTCATCTTGAATATATCCATCGGATTCTAGGTTTTGTTTTTTTAAAAAAAACGGCCCAAAGGGAGAGGGTGAGTCATCATTCCTTACACAGAAGGACTGCAGAGAAAATTAAACGCTGCAAGGTAATCGACAAAAGTAGATAATTACCACAAAAATAATTCATTGTTCCCAGTCAATCTAAGACAAGTTGAAATGAAGCCACTTCCTTTATGGAAAAGGGAGAAGAATGAGAAAAGGCAATTAGTGTAAGATTCTGATGCTAAAGAGAGTTTAGTGTTGCCAAAGCTGAAATTGTATTTATTTATTTAATTTATTTATTTAATTTATTTATTTATTTTTGTCAAGTACATGTTGGTAATATACATAGATATAACATTGTTTATATACATAAGATGGGTACTGATAAGAGGGAACATTAGGACAGGGACGGTAGGCACCCTGGTGCGCTTATGCACGCCCCTTATTGACCTCTTACTTAGGAATCGGGTGAGGTCAACAGTGGACAGTCTAAGGGTAAAGTTTTGGGGGTTTGGTGACGAAACCACAGAGTCAGGTAGTGAGTTCCAGGCATTTACCACTCTGTTGCTAAAGTCGTATTTTCTACAGTCAAGTTTGGAGCGGTTCACTTTGAGTTTGTATCTGTTGTGTGCTCGTGTATTGTTGTGGTTGAAGCTGAAGTAGTCGTTGACAGGAAGGATGTTGTAGCAGATAATTTCATGAGCTATGCTTAGGTCGTGCCAACGTAGTTCTAAGTTTTCTAAGCCCAGGATTTCAAGTCTGGTTGCGTAAGGTATTCTGTTGCGAGTAGAGGAGTGGAGGCCTCTTCTTGTAAGTGTCTTCTGGACACTTTCTAATGTATTTATGTCTGATATGTGGTGTGGGTTCCAGACAGATGAGCTGTATTCGAGGATTGGTCTGGCGAATGTTTTGTATGCTCTGGTTAGTTTGCAGCCTCTTGTTTAATTTGGTTAAAAGAAAGGGTGATGTTGAAAATTATGAGACCTAGAAGGACATGATATGAGAGTTGGGTGGCATGATGTCTCCCTACGGCATAAGAAGGTTCAATTCAATGTTGATTTTGGAAATCCTTTTATTAGATGAGCCATCCTGAGAATTTGAAACAAATACAAACCTAGAATATAACCAAAATACCTCTATGGCTAAGAAGAATATATTATAGGAAAGAAATGGCAATTAAACAGAAAGGGTTAAGATATGGTGACCTATGAGAATACTCCCAGGGCATAATTAAATTAAAACCCAGAGAAGTTTTAATATCAGAAGGTTTCAAATGTCAGTGTTTTTTGTATATGCAACTTTCTCAGAACGGTTTAAAATTGATCAAGGAGTGAATGTTTTTGAACAGAACAAAAAACCATGTTTGAAATAGAATTATGAGCCAAGAGTAACTGCCAAAACGGATATTTTTTTGTTAAAATTACCAACAGAAGAATTAATTTAAAAATGCATAATAAGATGGACCAAAAAAATTCAATACAATATACAACTTAATCAATGGGAAAGCATGTGAGCAGATGGATTGAAATTTACAGTATGTTGTATCCTTAAAGAACATTTCCATACAATGATACATAGATGGCAGTTATCACAGGATAAATTGTCAAAAAATGTACAAAAGACTGAGTGGCTGTGGATATTGCCCCCCAGGGATTATGTCGACTGCCCCTCCTTGGTTCTTGGGAGAGAAAAATTGACTCCCTCAGAACGGGTTCGCAATTTGGGTGTCCTCCTAGATCCACAGCTAAAATTGTATCAACATCTGTCAGCTGTGGCTAGGGGGACCTTTGCACAGATCCGTCTTGTGCACCAATTGCGACCCTACTTGGAGAGGGAGGCTTTGCTCACAGTCACTCATGCCCTTGTCACCTCACGGCTCGACTACTGTAACACGCTCTACATGGGGCTACCCTTAAAGAGCATCCGGAGACTGCAATTGGTACAGAATGCAGCTGTGCGAGCTGTGGTGGGTGTGCCAAGATACACCCACGTAACACCTATTCTCCGCCAGCTGCACTGGTTGCCTATTAGACTCCGGTCGCAATTTAAGGTGTTGGTTTTGACCTTTAAAGCCCTACATGGCTCAGGGCCAGGTTACCTTCGGGACCGCATCCTACCACATACCTCCCTACGACCAGTTAGGTCCCACAGAGAGGGCCTCCTCCGGGTCCTGTCGGCCAAACAATGTCACTGGGCGGGGCCGCGGGTGAGGGCCTTCTCTGTGGGAACTCTGGAACCAACTCCCACCAGAGATCTGGACTATCCCCACCATGCTGGCCTTCCGTAAAGCCATAAAAACATGGCTCTTCCGGCAGACGGGGTGAATAAGAAGATCAGATTCCCCCATGAATGGTGTTTTTTAACAATGTTTGAATATTGTTTCATTTTTAAACTGCTACATTGTTTTTTACTGTACGTTTCTTATCCATGTTGTACGCCGCCCTGAGTCCTACAGGATTGGGCGGCCTATAAGAACGTAGAAATAAATAAATAAATAAATAAATAAATAAATAAATAAATAAATAAATAAATAAATAAATAAATAAATAAATAAATAAATAAATAAATAAATAAATAAATAAATAAAAGGGACTTCAAGCATATGCTGTGAGAATAAAAAAAATATAAAAAATCAAGAAGGAACATTTTACTATCTCTGCTGGGCTTACCCCCCCCCCAAAAAAGCAATATCGGACTGAAATACATATAATTTTAAAAAATTGAAACTTAATAGGCAATTTGGACCACAGACTTTCTTGTTGAAGGGCAAAACTTTGGGAAAATTACACTGTATGTTATTTTTATACATAATAACAGGAGCAAGACTCCTGTCACCTCAAGGTTGGGAAGCTTGTATGATACCTACAATGGAAGAAGGGTTGCTAAAGGTGATGGAGAATAGATAGAAAAACCTGATGGCTCTTATTAGAGAGAGAAAAAACATTGACAAACTTTAATACAAATTGGAGGCCTTTTGTGGAACTTTTTGCACAAAAGAGAAAAAAAAATCATGACACAATGGATTTGATGACATAAAATTGATTGATGGTGTGGGAAAACAGAAGGGATAGTTTAAGGTTGGATTTAAGTTTTAGCTATATATAAAAGAAGTCAATTTTTATCTTTATGGTTGTTTTTCTGAAATTTCTTTTTAACAAAGTGGAATAATCTCTCTTCGGTTAAAAAAAAACCCTGTAGTTTGTTGAAGGAAATGAAAAGTAGTTACTCAAAGCAAGAAGGATTATAGGCTCTCCACTCAATAGGATTCCCTGAAGAGAAAGCGTTTCTGTTTTTACGTTGCCATAGCAATAGTCTCAAAACAAGGGCAGAAACAACTTCTCTCATCATTTGACGGGATTAGTGTTTTACTCAGAACAACCACTGCGTCTCAAACATGGGAATTTAGAAAGGCTGAGAGAAGGTCAATGATGGTATCCCCACAAACTTTTACAGCACAAGAACTTGAGAACAGATAAAGGAGAAATAAACATGGTGGATATTAACAGAAGGACAGAAGGACACAGTTGGAAGGGACTTTGGAGGTCTTATAGTCCAGCCCCCTGCTAAGACAGGAAGCCCTTTCAGACAAATGATTGTCCAATCGCTTTTTAAAAACTTAAACTTAAAAAGAAGGACCAGGGATGAGATGATAGCAGTCTTCCAATATTTCAGGGGCTGCCACAAAGAAGAGGGAGTCAAAGAACCCAAAGGCAGGACAAGAAGCAATGGGTGGAAACTAATCAAGGAGAGAAGCAACTTAGAACTAAGGAGAAATTTCCTGACAGTGAGAACAATTACTCAGTGGAACAACTTGCCTTCAGAAGTTGTGAATCCTCCAACACTGAATGTTTTAAAGAAGAGATTGGATGACCACTTGTCTGAAATGGTACAGGGTTTCCTGCTTGAACACGGGGTTGGACTAGAAGACCTCCAAGGTCCCTTCCAACTCTGTTATTCTGTTACTCTGGAACTACATTTGCAGATGTTACAGACAAAAGGTCCTCCATTTTATGTACAAGTCCCACAACGAAAATAAAAACAGAGGAAACATCTGTAGCATCTATATGTAAGAAAGTTCTGCCTAGCCAGTCAGTAATAATTCCAAAACCATTGCTAAGAAACCCAATCCCACACAATTACATGGGTCAAGGGGCCAACGAATTATGTGATGGAGTACTCGAAAACATTTTTCTCTCCTGTCATCTTCTGCGGTGGGCGTGCCAATCATTTCTTCATTCACTAAATGATTTGAGGGTGTTTTCCTATGCAATGAATACACCATTGTTCCTAGGCTGCCCGTCACTAATTGTAAATTGGCATGAAATTATACCTGGATTTTTCTCACCTCAGGGAAACAAACAAACAAACAGGCCTTTCTTTACAGAGAGAGTGAGTCATTCACCACGCAACATGATCGCTTTTTCAAAATTGCAAGAATGGGCGAGAATCAACCACACGAGGCACGCGAACAGAGAAAGCAAAGATAAAATGAGTAAAAATAAATGAGGAGGAGGAGGAGGAGGAGGAGGAGGAGGAGGAGGATAAAATGAAAACCACCAACGAGAGGAATTGCATCGCGTTGACTGGATATTCTTGAGTCAGACATGGATCACTGATGGAGGTTACAGGCGGACCTTAACCTAGGACCACAATTGACCCCAAACTTTCTGTTGCTGAGTGAGAGCGTTGTTAAATGAGTTTAGCACCATTTTATGACCTTTCTTGCCCCAGTTGTTAAGTAAATCACTGCCAATGTTAAGTTAGTCACACGGTTGTTAAGTGAATCTGGCTTCCCCGTTGACTTTGCTTGTAGTAAGGTCGCAAAAGGGGATCAGGTGACAGTGCGACCGTCATAAATATGAGTCAGTCGCCAAGCTTCCGAAATTTGATCACGTGACCACGGGGATGCTGCGATGGTCGTAAGTGTGAAAAATGGTCATAAGTCACTTTTTTCTGTGCCTTTGTAACTTTGAACGGTCACTAAATGAACTGTTGTAACTCAAGGACTACCCATATTAAGTTTCTGCATGGGCTGAAAAGACTTGCAATGTCCAACTTCACTTGAACTATATCAATGCTGATGTTCCCATGGTTTCTTTTCCAATATTTTAATAAATTTGACAAATAAATAAATTCTAATCGAGGAAGACATGCATTGGATCATCCTACCATTCGCTCTCCAAGTTGCAAATCAGTTTATTCATTGCCTTGAAAAGTTTTCTAACTCCACTTCTTTATCTAAAATCTCAGAAAGTCATGGAGGTGTATTTACTATGTAATTAACAGGAGGGGGAAATGCATGTTTTTAATTAACTGTGATTAATTATGACAGGGAAATTCCATCCTGCTCCATAACAAATCACACACACCCTTTTTTTCCCCAGTCCATGCAATTTAATTAAAGAGCACAACGAAGTGAATTATACTTGAATTTTAAAAGAACCACATATATAATCATCCTAAAAGTGATGTTTTGAAACATGATAGAGATTGTGTTGGTTTCTCCATGTATATAAACAGATACAGAATAATATGAAAAATGAGAATATTTCACTGGAAAATAATTATAAATGCTCTTTATTAAATATTTTATATATCAACTAAGTCTAAGATATTGCTTTAATTGCTTGTAGCTTATTTTTGGGGAAATTTAATTTTAATTTAATTTAAATTTAATATTGCCCTTAGGAATCAGTTAAAAAGATGTGAGATTTATTAATAATATGCACAGTGAAAGGGTAAATGCTAGATCAATAAATGTACAAACATGTAAAATTATATATCTAATGCATTAATGACTATTCAAATCTAAAATGCAACTGAATGTTTTGACTAAAGGCTGTGTTACTGAATTAACGACTAAAACATTGAATATTTATTTTAAACTGAAAGGCGCTTTTGAATTTAGTATTCAAGTATTCATATTATTCCATACTGCAAAAAAAATGATGAAGCAATACCATTTCTTAATACTGGAATTATCCTTCTCAGATACAGTAAATATCTTCCTTCTTACATACTAACATGGTCAATTGATCCATCTTTACAATTTCCAGACACTGAAGAAGACATTCCTTTTTTGATGGAAGGATAGAATTTATCAATTCAATAACGTTGCTACCAAATTATAAACCAAATGTGGTTTGACGGATTCTTGAATTCTGTATATTCATACATTAAACGTAGATTTTATTTAGGTATGAACATACTAGAGGTGGGTTCCTCCCGGTTTGGACTGGTTCTCCCGAACCGGTAGCAAACCGTTGGTGATGTCATGATGATGTCACAGAACTGGTTCAGTCGGTGCCAGTCTGTGGGCGCCGCCATCTTTTTTTTCCGATTTTTTTTTCGATTATTTTTTTAAAGATTTTTTTTTTAAATTTTTCGGGTTTTTTTCTTCTGCACATGCGCAGAAGCTGAGTTTCTGGCACTGCACATGCATCACCATCTTGTTTTTGGCTTTTTGGGGGGAGAATTTTTCTGATCTTTTTGCACTGTGCATGCGCGCGCGAAGTGCAGGAGGAAGCAAACCGGCAGTGAGGTAAGTTAGAACCCATCCCTGAAGCATACCGACCGTTGCACTGATATATTTTAGTATCTTTCTAATCAAAATGTATCAAGAAGAAAATTAAAATAATGCTTTGCACCGTCTTATGAAAAATGGCGCTTTCCGATGTTCCTTTTAGCCTGCTTAGATATTGCTAGGTTCCAAGTTCCAACTGTATTGTAATTTAATCAATAGAAAAGCAGATGTTGAAGAGGTTCGCCATGATTTATGCTTGACAGCTGAGCATGTGGTAGAGCTAAGGAACACATGAACATAAATTTGTCAGCAAGCGTAGGAGAAAATGGATGACTTATTAGGGCATCTGGCTTTTAATCAGCATTTTTGGTGTTTTCTTGTGGTTCCCTAGATAAATAGAGAACAGATGGCATACCGAGAAGACATCCTCAACGAAAGAAGATGGAAAGACACAAAGAAAAACCACAAGTAAGATCTAGACTAGTTTGCTATAAATGTCAATGAATGGCCTTTTGGCTACCAACAATGAGTAACTCATTGTAACTCCAGGGTTTCATTAATGAGAAACACCAGATACAATACTTCACAAATGAAACTTCATTCTTATATAATGATATAATAATATATAACTTATTCTTCAGCTAATCATGTGGTCAAGTTGCCTTTTTGCCAGTTTCAATCAAGTTCAGAGGCACCTTCACGTGATCTTGATTCTATCCTTCTGTTTATGCAGCCTAGAACTGTGTTGGCTTTTTTGGCAGCTGCAGCACACGGCTGGCTCATAGTTAAGTGATTGTCCACTAGGACTCCAAGATCCCTGTCACAGTCACCACTATTGAGCCAGTTTCCACTTAATATCTGTGCATTTGTTTTTTCTTGCCTAAGTGTAAAACCTTACTTTTATCTATGCTGAATTTCACTTTGTTAGATAGGGCCCAGTGTTCAAGTCTGTCAAGATCCTTCTGTATCTTGAGCCTATCTTCTGGGGAGTTGGCTATTCCTGCCAGTTTGGTGTCATCTGCAAATTTGATGAGTTCCCCATCTATCCCCTCGTCCAAGTCATTGATGAAGATGTTGAAGAGTACTGGGCCTAAAACAGAGACTTGGGGTACTCCACTGGCATACTTCCCTCCATGTAGATGCAGTTACATTGAGCACTACACGTTGAGTGCGGTTGGTCAGCCAGTTTTGAATCCATCTGGTGGTGTTGCTGTCTAACCCACATTTTTCTACTTTTTCTAGTAGTAGGTTATGGTCTACTTTATCAAATGCCTTACTGAAGTCCAAGTAAATTATTATTATTATTACCTGATGCATTTTGTGTAGCATTCAGGTGAGACCATAAGAGAAAGGATGGATTTATGGAAGAAGCTCTTTTGATCGGTTTATGGGACTATTGGAAGTTCCATTAAAAAAATACACTTGAAAGTTAAGTTCTATTTCTGAAAGAATGTGGGTAGGACGCAATGATAATTTTATTGGTCTACAGGTCAAAACACACCAGGGTGCAACCAAGCCATTTTACAGGCTGGTAGAGCTTTACAATCTTTTGACTTCAGTTGTGAGAAGGCCCTTTAGAGGGTGCAGGAGGGTGAACATAACAGTCATGGTTTAATTGTGGCTTGTCGCAGGATTGCAGAAGTGTCCCTGTAGCTGCTACCTGGTCCTGGAAAATGCTGTGAAACAGGGCAGGGGCAACCTAGATTCTCCACCAAATTTGCTCCAAAACATCTCTTTGAAATTCAATCCAAGATAGGTAGTCCGCGGCTTACAACCACAGTGAGCCTAAAATTTTCATAGTGGTTAAGCAAATCACTGCAGTTGTTAGTTGTTAAGCGAATCTGGCTTCCCCCACTGACTTTTGTCAGTGTTTGTTGCAGCAATCAAATCTAGAAAGCACACACAGGTAACTGATCCAGCAGGATTCATTAACTTCTCTTTACATACATAATAATACATGAGACATATATACAATACCAAGAGTGGTTCTTCCAACATGGTAGAGAGGAGAGATTGGTTTCAGTTCCAACAGCAGACAGACTAGTTTCAGTTTCAGAGCTCAGAGCTTATTATAGACTAAGAGAACCTCCTCTGTACAGGGCGGTTAAGCTAAGCCTAAGCCACGCCCAGGCTCCTAGCTGCCTCCAGCAAATACTGTTTCAGTTTCCAAACAGTCCTCATTGGCTGACCCAGTTGCCATGTCTATTCATTGGCTATTCATTGTTACTATGCCCTATTCCAGTTCATGAATATACTGACAACTTTGCTTGTCTGAAGCCGGATGGGAAGGTTACAAATAGGGGTCACGTGACCCTCCCTGGGACAGTGCAACTGTCATAAGTACATGCCAATTGCCAAGCACTCAAATTTTGATCACGTGATCATGGGAAGGCTAAAACACTGGTCGTAAGTATAAAAACCGGTCATAAGTTGCATTTTTCAGTGCCATTGTAACTTTGAATGATCACTAAATGAATGGTTGAAAGTCAAGGTCTATCTATATAACTGTTGCACTAATTTCTTACAGTGCAAATTATTTCTCCACTTCTAAGATTGAGATCTTAGTTATAGGCTGTATAAAACAGAGGGATAGAATCAAGATCACATGAAGTGTTAATATCAGTTTATAATGCCTTGGTAAGGCCACACTTGGAATACTGCATCCAGTTTTGGTCGCCACGATGTAAAAAGGATGTTGAGACTCTAGAAAGAGTGCAGAGAAGAGCAACAAAGAGGATTAGGGGACTGAAGGCTAAAACATATGAAGAACGGGTTGCAGGAACTGGATATGTCTAGTTTAATGAAAAGAAGGACTAGGGGAGAGATGATATCAGTGTTCCAATGTCTCAGGGGTTGCCACAAAGAAGAGGGAGTCAAACTATTCTCCAAAGCACCTGAGGGTAGGACAAGAAGCAATGGGTGGAAACTAAACAAGGAGAGAAGCAACTTAGAACTAAGGAGAAATTTCCTGACAGTTAGAACAATTAATCTGTAGAACAACTTGCCTCCAGAAGTTGTGAATGCTCCAACACTGGAAGTTTTTAAGAAGATGTTGGATAACGATTTGTCTGAAGTGTTGTAGGGTTTCCTGCCTAAGCAGGGGGCTGGACTAGAAGACCTCCAAGGTCCCTTCCAACTCTGTTATTCTATTCTATTCTATCTTATGAACATTAAGGTAGGAATATTAGGTGCTTAGATAAACTGAACCTTTTGATTCTCTGCAAGTGGAAATGTACAAAATTCTGTAAGTGTATTAGCAGTAAATCCCTCAGTGTCTATTCAGCTACAGCACTATTTCAACCCTGCGTGTAACGAATTTTGATATTTGATATGTAAAAAGCAGACAAAACATGCTAGGAATATCATCATTCTTCCACTTAAGAATTGGAATGGTTTACCGTACATTTAGTGTTACATCAAACCAAGCGTATTTAGTTAAGACGAGGCCTGCATCTCAAATCTTTGGAAATAATTGGAAACTCTGGGACTGAGGTGTCTCCACCCTGAAGGACCTTTCTGAACATAATTGACAAAAAAAGAAAAAAATCTGGCAAGCGGGACTGCGGCTGCTTCAGGGCCAGGCAAAAATCTTCACCCATCAAGCAAGCGAGCTCTTGCAGGAATTTCGCAGGGCAACAAGGCCGGTGTTAATTAAGCAGCAGCCTCTTGTCTGCTCCTTAAGATAGTCACGCTTTGCCTTCTGCCGGTTGGCAGGACACAAAATTCACTTCACACTTTTTCTAGGAGCAGCTGGCCAAGAATAAGAAAGCGTTGCAGGCTCCCGTACACAAGCGACGAAATTAAGGGGGCGGCTAGCATGCAGCGTGAAGGCCATCACCCAGCCAACTGTTCCGGTTTATCTGTCCGGAGCCGGTACGGATTTTATCAAACACCTCCAAATCTCCAAATGGTACCTTGGGGGCAGAGGTGGGATGCACTTACCTTCCCTACCGGTTCGCAAATGTGAGCGCGTGCGCCTCATCTGCGCATGCGCACAGCCTTCTGCACAATGACAGTAGGCCGCGCATGATGTCAGGGTGGGTGGACGGAGCCACCCACAGTCGCTGCTACCGGTTCGAGTGATCTGGATAGAACTGGCTGAATATCAATACTGGTTGGGGGATAAGTCACTTGTCTGCTTTCTGAGACAGGGAGATGATCAGAGGTGGGTTCCCGCCGGTTCGGACTGGTTCGCCCGAACCGGTAGCAAACCGCTGGTGACGTCATGGAGCCGGTTTGGTCGGTGCCGGTCCGTGGACGCTGCCATCTTTTTTGGGGGGAATTTTTTTCTGATATTTTCTTCTTCTGTGCATGTGTAAAAGCCAAGTTTCCGGCACTGCGCATGCGCCGCTATCTTGTTTTTGGCTTTTGGGGGGGGATTTTTTTGGAATTTTCGGTACTGCCCTTGCGTGAGGCCACACAACGTGGGAGGAAGGGAACCGGCGTCAAGGTAAGTTAGAACCCACCCCTGGAGATGATAGAAGAGAATATATAAAGTTCGGGATTGAACTCGGGACAGGGGAGCTTGGTGCTTTCTGAGCTTGGTGGTTTTCTTGGAGATGTTTCATGACCCAACTAGACAACATCATCAGTGCTAGAAGGGAATGTAGAGTTTGCACCTTCTAGCACTGGTGATGTTACCTAGTTAGGTCATGAAACGTCTGCCAGAAAACTGCCAAGCTCAGAGAGCGCCATCATCAGTGTAAGGGCTCCTTAAAAACGGTTGGCATTTGGCATGCTGGCTGGGGAATTCTAGGAGTTGAAGTCCACCCAGCTTAAAATTTCCAAGGTTGAAAAACACTGATTTTGATAATGCAATGAAGAGATTTTTAATCACTACTGGGACAATGGCTGTAGATGCCCATCCCTGCTCCTTTCTTGCATTCTCTGTACTGTAGAGAACCTCAGCGATAATCATCCATTTATTCTCTCTCTCTCTCTCTCTCTCTCTCTCTCTCTCTCTCTCTCTCTCTCTCTCTCTCTCTCTCTCTCATCATCCAGGGGTAGGTTCCAAATTATCTCGCTGCCGGTTCGCTCCCTCCCGCGCTGCGTGGGAGAGAGCAGTAACAAAATATCTGAATTTTTTTTAAAAAAAAGCCGAAAAAAAGATGGCGACCACATGCACAGTGCCGGAACTCGGCTACTACGCATGCTCAGAAGGAAATTTAAAAAAAAAAAAAAATTCAATTTTTTTTTTAAAAAGATGGCGGCGCCCACGGACCAGCACCGACTGATCAAGTTTGGTGACATCATTGTGATGTCATCAGCAGGCTGCTACCGGTTCGGGCAAACCGGTCCGAACCCAGAGGAACCCACCCCTGCTATAATCTATCTAGCTATCAAATTTAATTGCTGCCCACCTCCCAGTTCAGAGAAAACTACAGTATGAATTGAGTTCAGCCTGCCATGTATTGTTGTTCAAATATAGTTATCTTGTGCCTTCGAGTCACTCCTAGCAACTGCCTGAACAAGTCCCTGCAGCTTTCTTGGCAACATTTTCAGAAGTGGCCATTGTCTTCTTTCTAGGGTTAAGAGGGTGACTGGCTCAAAGCCAACTAGCTAGCTTTATGTCTGATGTGGGAGTAGAACTCCTAAATTTCTGGATTCTAACTTGGTGTCTTTAACCACTACATCAAACTGGTTTTCTCAGATTTTCTTTCTTTCTTTCTTTCTTTCTTTCTTTCTTTCTTTCTTTCTTTCTTTCTTTCTTTCTTTCTTTCTTTCTTTCCTTCCTTCCTTCCTTTCTCTCTCTCTCTCTCTCTCTCTCCTTCCTTCCTTCCTTCTTTCTTTCTTTTCTTCCTTCCTCTCTCTCTCTCTCTTTCTTTCTTCAAATTAATATGGCTATCCAAAGCTCACACTCCACGCATCTTACAACATACACTGGATTTTCAGAGTTCCTGGACAACATGCCAACTCTACCAAGTTCTACCTTACAATTTAAAAAAGAATAAGAATACTTTCTTTCTTTCTTTCTGTAGTTTCATCAAACAATTTGGCTGGGCTCCAGACTTCTTCTCCCTCTATTCAGCCTCAGAAACCCAACCACATAAAAATTATTTATTCTAAAATTTTACCTTCCGTCATTTTGACCTCTAAAAGCAACCTCACCATGAACAACATTAAAAGAAGACAACCCCAAATAACGCTGCAAGCGAAACGTTGTCATAGCTGCCAAAAACAAGAGAAAAAAA
Source organism: Diadophis punctatus similis (assembly GCA_023053685.1). Taxonomy (NCBI): domain Eukaryota; kingdom Metazoa; phylum Chordata; class Lepidosauria; order Squamata; family Dipsadidae; genus Diadophis; species Diadophis punctatus. The sequence continues at coordinate 84,281,489 of JALIGW010000004.1, read as the reverse complement.
CAAGGATGCAATCTGCTTTTCTTGCAGTAAGAATCAAAGGAACTTCAGATGGTCCAAACCATTACAAGAACAATACTAGAAACAAAAACATACTCATACGGGTGTAGAAAATTTGGAGGGAATCCACATTATATCCGCCCTTATACAGGTAGTCTTCAAATTATGACCGCAATTGAGCCCAAAATTAGTTGCTGAGCGAGACAGTTGTTAAATGAGGTTTTCCCCATTTTACGACCTTTCTTGCCACAGGGGTTAAGTGAATCACTGCAGTTCTTAAGTTAGAAACACAGTTGTTAAGTGAATCAGCTTCCCCATTGACTTTGTCAGAAGGTCGCAAAAGGGGATCACGTGACCTCGGGACACTGCAGCCGTCATAAGTCCATGCCAGTTTCCAAGTATCTGAATTTTGATCACGTGACCGTCGTAAGTGTGAAAAATGGTCATAAGTCCCTTTTTTCAGTGCCATTGTAACTTTGAACGGTCACTAAATGAACTGCTGTAAGTTATCTGTATTCCTAGTGAATCTCTTTCAACAATATTTTATGACGATTTTTTTTTTGAAAGAAAGACGCAAAGCAAAGGATTTTGGGATAGTTGATGATGGAGAAAGCCAAGCTGATTTTAGTGTATCGACCACACAGAAATTCAAGAATCAACAGAGATCATCGTTTCAATCCATTTTAATTTACTGAGATATTCTGTTTTGTCACTAGGTGGCAACCGACATGAAGGGAACCTTTCCCGAATTTTCTCACGAAGAAATAAGTTTATTTGAAGAATATCTGCTACGGAAAGCAAAACTTCCTCGTTTTTGTTTGCTGAAAATGATACTCATTAACAGACCCGCCCAGACGAAATAGAAAGAAAAGCACAGGAAATCTCGTTGCTGCTATCAGGAATATCTAAACTCAACGCTCTTCTGTTTCTGAAGATACATCTCTTATCTTTGCCTTTTTTTTCCCCTAGTCAATTCCAGTTCCTTCTAATCTAACAATCAATTAAAATACACCACTCCAGAGCTAAGCTTTTGCTAAATCAAAACCTTTGCAGATCTCCAAAACTGTCCAAGCGTTGCAACTTGTTTTCAATTTCATAATAATTAGGGCAGTTTTTATCAGTTTGGATCTGGAGTCTCACAAAGTTAAAGTTTTGCCTGCAAACAACTAGAAACTTGTCAAACCAGAACTTAATAGAATAACAGAGTTGGAAGACGGGACCTTGGGAGTTTTCTACTCCAACCCCCTGCTCAGATTGGAAACCCTATACTATTACGAGCCGAGGTGGCAGAGCGGTTAGAGGCAGTACTGCAGGCCACTTTAGCTGACTGTGATCCGCAGGTCAGCGGTTCAAATTTCACTGGCTCAAGGTTGACACAGCCTTCCATCCTTCCGAGGTAGGTAAAATGAGGACCCAGATTGTTGGGGGCAATATAAATATACATTGCTTAAACCGCTTAGAGAGTGCTTGCACTGTGAGGCGGTATATAAATCTCACTAATAAATAATAAATAAATTTCAGAAAAAACGGTTGTCCAATCTCTTCTTAAAAGCCTCCAGTGATGGAGCACCCACAACTTCTGGAGGCAAGAGGTTCCACTGGTTAATTCTCCTCACTATCAGGAAGTTTCTCCTTAATTCCAGGTTGCTTCTCTCCTTGGTTAGTTTCCATCCATTGTTTCTTTTCTTGCCTTCTTTGGTGCCTTGGAAAATAAATTGACCCCCATCCTCTTTGTGGCAGCCCCTCAAATACTGTAAGATTGCTATCATGTCACCTCTAGTCTTCGTTTTCATTTCACTTATTATGATAATGTTACTAGTTAAAGCAGTGGATTCTGTAGCCCTACAGCCCATTCTATTGCCAGATTCTATAGAACGTTTGAAATTTAGATTTAAGGATTTATATAACACGTAAGATCTGTAGGTTTACAGTGCTAACCTTTGAATCCCAATGGACTAACTTAAACTGAGGTTTTAATCCCTTCCCTTAATGGAGGAGAATGCTCACAAACTCATTTTGATTCCTTGAAAAAATGGCAGCATGCAATCTGTCTGGGTCGATGACACTTTGCCACAGCCAACTCTCCGTGGCCAACTCACGTGGCCAACTCGCTGCAGGACAAGAATTACACTAATATCAAAGAAACGGTGGAACAGAATCGCGAAAGAAAGGATGCAAAACGAGAAACCGAATGACATGCAAATGGCAAAAATTAAAATAACTTTTCTTATCTGTTTTGCTTGACAAAATGAGCAACTTAAAATTAAGTTTGTCTTTGTGAACGTTGTAAATTTTCTGCTTTTATTTCCTTGGGCAATTAAGTTAAACAACCACCCCCATTCAAGAGAAACACGGCTGTGCTGATTAAGTTACACGGGTAATAATATTTGAACAAGAAATAAGAAGAAAGTACCCATTGTTGGCAATTGCTTTTTAAGAATCCGTGTTTCCAGTTTAAATAAATCCTCCCTGTATTTTTTTTGTTCCTTTATTACAGGGGCTTCATCATCCAGTGTTTTAATGAAAACTGAGCCAGTAAACCCCAGATTCCAAGTGGGAATTGCGTATTCTTGTTTCCTTTGATTAGATAGAGAATAGAATAGAATAGAATAGAATAGAATAGAATAGAATAGAATAGAATAGAATAGAATAGAATTCTTTATTGGCCAAGTGTGATTGGACACACAAGGAATTTGTCTTTGGTGCAGATGCTCTCAGTGTACATAAAAGAAAAGATACATTTGTCAAGAATCATAAGGTACAACACTTAATGATAGTCCGGGTACCAATAAGCAATCAAATCATATTAGGAACCAGTCAATGTAAATCGTAAGGATACAAGCAACAAAGTTACAGTCATACAGTCATAAGTGGGAGGAGATGGGTGATGGGAACGATGAGAAGATTAATAGTAGTGCAGACTTAGTAAATAGTTTGACAGTGTTGAGGGAATTATTTGTTTAGCAGAGTGATGGCGTTTGGGGAAAAACTGTTCTTGTGTCTAGTTGTCTTGGTGTGCAGTGCTCTATAGCCTCGTTTTGAGGGTAGGAGTTGAAACAATTTATGTCCAGGATGTGAGCGGTCTGTAACTATTTTCACGGTCCTCTTTTTGACCCGTGCAGTATACAGGTCCTCAATGGAAGGCAGGTTGGCAGTAATTGTTTCTTCTTCAGTTCTGATTATCCTCTGAAGTCTGTGTCTGTCTTGTTGGGTTGCAGAACTGAACCAGACAGTTATAGAGGTGCAGATGACAGACTCAATGATTCCTCTGTAGAACTGTATCAGCAGCTCCTTGGGCAGTTTGAGCTTCCTGAGTTGGCACAGAAAGAACATTCTTTGTTGTGCTTTTTTTATGACAATTGGTCAGCACAGACTTTTAAGCAAGAAGGAGTTATCTTGTCTGGGCCTGGTGCTTTTCCTGGCTTCTGTCTATGAAATAGATCTTGCACTTCCTTTTCTGTGATCACCAGGGGTTGTGAACAGAAGTGGGTTCCTGCCGGAGCTGCCCGGTGCGCAGCTCCGGTAGGGAGCGGCGGATTGTGCAACTGCTCCGGAGCCCTCTCTGCCGGTCCATCGCGCGCGCCACCATTTTTCCCCGGTGATTTTGGGTCGATTTTGTTTCTGCGCATGCGCGGAAGCAAAATTGCGCCAGAATCTCGTGAGGGGACGCGTGTGCGAGATTTCGCTTCCACGCATGCGCGGAAGCAAAATTGCACCTAAATCTCTTTCTCTCACGCGTCCCCTCATGAGATTTTGCCGCAATTTCGCTTCCGCGCATGCGCAGAAGCAAAATCACATGAGGGGGCATGCGTGCGTAGCGAGCGCCCCCCCAAAAACTTGGAGATGCGTACGCAGCGCACCGGCACTGGTAAGAGGGCAACCCGTCACTGGTTGTGAACCAATGGGATGGGGTCAGTTGTAGGAGGTTTGGCTGTTGGTGTGTCTGGGATGGAGGTTGTGGGAGGTTTTAAAGGATGCTTTTATTAAGCAATCCTTTAAAACACTAAGAGCTGCAGACTTCTGTCTTTGCAAACCAAAAATATATTTGAACCATTTCAGCATGCGGGTTAATTCACCAACCGGCATCAATTAGATCTGATGATCCTGACAGCAATTATGCAACAAAACAGTCTAAAATAATTGGATTAGAGGCCAGGAGAAAGTACACAAAATGGCTGTTGCACATATTTAAAAATTAAGTGTGCGTTCCCTGGAGCTGCTGTGCAACCTTGGCAGAAGGTGCACCTTCTTAAAACTTCACAATTAGGGGCCACAATTGTTCTTTCTCCCCACCCCAACTTTATTCCCAAAAGCTAACTCAAACCTGCTGAAATTAGCTTGTTTTCCAGTCCAGCGGGCACTACACAAAGCTTCCGTGGGCTTTCTGAAAAGAGCCTAGTCAATTTCTAAATCCCTTTTGTGCTTTGGATTCCTTTCATACTGTCAGATGTTCAAGAGCTGTAACGATATTGTGATGCACCAGCCATGGGGATGTTCTCCATTCGAGCAAATAGACGATTACGCAGCCATTCCAGGAAATTCAGGGGAAGAAGGCCTCTGGGGGATTTTCTGAGCAAGCTTGGCTTTTAAACAATTAAAATATACGAGATTCTCTCCCGGCAGGTTTGGAAGCAGGGGTGAAATTCAGCAGGTTCTGACAGGTTCTGGAGAACCGGTAGCAGAAATTTTGAGTACTTCGGAGAACCAGTAGCGGAAATTTTGAGTAGTTCATAGAACCGGCAAATACCACCTCTGGCTGGCCCCAGAGTGGGGTGGGAATCGAGATTTTGCAGTATCCTTTCCCTGCCATGCCCACCAAGCTGCGCCCATAGAACCGGTAGGGAAAAAATTTGAATTTCACCCCGGTTTGGAAGGTAGAAAGTCAACACAACTCCTGGTTGTGTCCTCGCCCGGAGGAAGAACAAATGCTGGCTGGGTCTTTCTGAGCTTCTGTTTGCCTTGGTAGGTGTCCCCTGGCCTCAATATTAATTCTCCAATTAATTGCTAGCAGAATCTGAGGATTTTTAATTTCCTTTTAATTCATATTCACAGAGTTAAGAGGACCGATGACACCACACCAGCTCTGGATCGCTTTAGGATCAGATACTTCTTGAGACCCTGCTTTGGGTCCTGAACCAACTTCCGGGTCTGTGAAAGTATGGAGGACATTTAGGCGTGACAGACTCAGCGATTGGACTTCTTGGGAATAATAGTAACTCCTTTGAGGAGAATTGTCCTTTGTCATGGATTCCAGAAATCAATGGTTCTTGACATTTCTGACATGACAACCTTCATCAAAGATCAGTAGAGTACAAGAAAGGATGTTCTTGCCAGGTCTTTCTCATCCACCATTGACTTGTACCTTATCAATGTGCTTGATCTGATCTACTGAATGTACAATACCTCCTCTGTTATTGTAGGTGGACTTTAATTGTTGGCTTTACTGGCCCTTCACGAAATTTGGTAGCTTGGATTTTGGCTTGTAGACCATTCTCTGTGGCTTCTGCTACCACGGTCAACACAATGCATCATTTTAGGATAACCATTTCTGTGCGTAATCTTGCTACTGTCAACATATATAACCTCAAAGTTCCCCCCCAAAAAATCCAACTTTTTTTCCCCCTCCATTAAACTCAAAAGAAAAATCTTTGGTTTGAAATAATCTTGTTTTAATCCCATGAGCCACCAAGTTCATCTGCTTTTTCCTTTGAATGCAGAAAGAGAGTCACAGGCAAACATCAACCGCTCATCCCACGGTTTAAACTTCTTCTTGGATCAAAACTGCTCAAAACCAAGCTGTAAATCTGCCTGCAAGTTTTCAAGGAAGCTGTGACTTAAAAGACAACAGACAAACTCATTTTAATTTGCTTGATTCGTTTCAGAGTACTCTAAAGTTAGTGGGTTTTTTTCTGAACTTGGTTTCCTCTTTAATTTTGAGCCAGGTAGCTTCCATTTCTCTCTGCTTCAGTTATACCCCGATTTGAGTTTGTCTCACCTAAGATATTTTCAATCTGTTCTGTATTTACAGGGCCATACTATTTAAACATGGGATCACGCTAGTAATTAAAACATGAATACAGAGGTATTCAGTATGCTGGCTTAAGAGGAAGCAAGGCAGTACAGTTTCAATTACATTATATTCTTTATGGATTTGGGAGTGTATTATATTTGCTGTGAAAACACATTATCTTGCCGGTCTTCAGTATTAAATATCAAGTAAATATCTCTGCTGTCTAAAAGGCAATACTTATGTATTACTTCCGTCTAGTCTCAGGTTAGTCTAAAGGGAGACAGGAAGCCATTTCTGATTAGCATGTTATAAGTGTCCTTTAAGATTTCAACCAATTAATTTCATTTTATCTGTAGAAATGGGTTGTTAAACCATTTATTTATGATGTGACAAGATTCAAGGCAGTGCTAAAAGGACAAAGCAGTCTAAAAATAAACGAGGACCTATTAGAAGCTGACAGATTTGTGGATCAACTGTATCCAGCCAAATAATTTTACAATCCTTTAAGAAATGCAGACAAAATAATGTATGCTTTAAGTTGGAAAGAAGGAAAGTGAGAGAGAAAAGTATTGTGCTAGGAACACAGTCCAAAAAAAACCAAAAACATTTTTTTGGGAGGTGCTGGGAATGTTACGGCATGCAAAATATTCCTTAATATGCCTCCCCCCCGCAAAAAAATAAAAAAATAAAAAGGCTTGGAAGGGTTCTGAAGACCACGATGCAAAGGGCAGAAGGAATTATCTATGTTAGAACTCTGTTCAAACGATTGGGTTTGCTAATATATGAACAAGCCACAAATCAATGTCTCTGTGTGTGTTTGAAGGTGTGTTCCGGAGTGCTGACTCTCTGCTGATTAACTCTACTGCTTCACTGTTGAGTAATTAATTTTGTGACTGTGTGAAATTACTGTGAAGAGATGCTGTGAAAAGAGTAACTATCTGTGATAGTGTAGAATTTGATTGTTAGCTGCAATCTGTGTTTGCTAGTTAAAACAAAGATAGGCAAGAAGAAGATTCTTCGCATTGACTGACTTACTGTGTATGACTTGGACTTCCTATTGAACTTTGCTACTACTTTAAGTAAACTATTTGTAAATACTAAACTGGCTGTTTATTGACTGAATAGCATTCATATCAAACTGCAACACACCACAATCACTATTTCGCTGTGTATGTGCTCAACAGCACAATAACTCCTTAACAATCTTGAAGGACAAGAGAAGAACTCTATGAAGTGTCTACGGAGATTCTCAGTCATCCAGGTCAAGGTTGTCCCAAAGGTGCTTTTTTAAGAGGCAACTGGACTTTCGGGGGTGGGGGTGGGGGTTGTTAAAAAAAAGACCCTACAGGAACTCCTCCGGAACAGACAATGAAGAGAACAATAAACGAACCAATGCTGTCATTCCATATGTTGCAGGAATATTGGAAAAGCTCAGGAGGATTTTCAGCCAACATAACATACATGCACACTTCAAACCCAAGAATACACTAAGGCAAAAGCTTGTCCAGCCCAAGGATAAAACACCCAGACAGAAACTGAGCAACATGGTATATGCTGTACAATGCAGCAAGCCATATGCAGATCTGTACATTGGGGAAACAAAACAGCCCCTTCACAAACGCATGGCACAACATAGGAGAACAAACCCCTCAGGACTAGATTCAGCAGTCCATCTTCATTTGAAAGACAAAGGCCAGTCTTTTGAAGACAGCAAAGTCCACATTTTGGACAGAGAGGACCTCTGGTTTGAAAGAGGGGTCAAAGAGGCTACCTGTGTCAAAATTGAACAGCCCTCTCTCAACAGAGCGGGAGGGATACGACATCATCTATCTCCAGTCTACAACACAGTCCTTTCAGCAGTTCCAAAAAGGCTCCACACCCATTTGCACCACTCAGGTGACGCTGAGGACACAGATAAACCTCCAAGTGGCCTCAAGGACCCTCTCAAAGGATGCAAATGACCAGCTGTCTACAAGGAGTATAAATCCTTCCATTCCCCAGCATCCAGTCGGAGCTGAAGAAGCTTCTTGGATGAGAAGCGAAACGTCTTCAAAGAAAAAACCAGAAAGTCCAGTTGCCTCTTGACTTAGCACCTTTGGGAGCTCTATGAGGACAATGGTCAGATAAGGTCTTCAGCCCCAGCAATGAAAGTACCTTGAGAAAACATTGCAGATAAGTTCCTCCCTGGTTCACAAGAAGATAAACCCAGGCAGGGGAAGAACATTCAAAATTTTGCAAAATGTTGGTTCTATAAACTGTTACAATAAAAGCACAGGTAGTTTTTGACTTACGACCACAATTACAATCCCAGAATTTCCATCGCTAAGCAAAATGATTGTTCGATACGTCACACTCAATTTTATGACCTTTGTTGCTACGGTTGTTAAGTGAAACCTTGCAGTTGTTAAGTGAACCATCCTGATTTCTAGCCTGGACCTTTCGCCACTGCCCGCAAGACTTCCTATCTCATGAATTTAGACTTTGTAATAAGAAACCGAAGATTGAGAGGCCTCCTGAGAAAAGGATGGTGAATCCGTCCGACTTTGCTTTGAAATCTTGGTTTCTTAGGAGATGACTCAAGAATGTGTGGGGTGCAGAGGGAACATTCAAAATGTTCTCTGAGGAAGTGGGCTGGAAAAGAATAGAAGAAAATAAGATTTGAAGCTGCTTCAACAGTAGGGTTTTCAAATCGCGAGGAATGATAGACCGACCGGATTACTCAGTCCTTAGTTCAAGTGGTCAATTAAAGGATCATATAAGTGGTCATTTACAAGTCAAGGTCTGCTTTTTTTATCAATCCAGGAAGAGCCACAGAATAAATATCTAAATTACTGGACAGCAGAGTCCAGCTGGAATTTGCTGGATGTATTCAGGCTGAAGTTGGATAGCCAACTGAAGCTTCAATCTTAATTCCTGTAAAGCAGGGGTCCCCCAACCCCCAACTGTTTGAACCTGGGCCACGGGAGAGACAGGCAAGCATGTGAAGCTCCACGAGCGAGCAGAAGGCGCTGGCACTCATGTGTGAAGTTCCATTAGTGTGAATGGAGCTTTGCAGACGAGCACAAGTGGCCTTCTGCTCAAGCGAGTGGAGCTTTGAAAAGAAGGAAGAAGGAGGAAGGAAGAAGAAGGAAGGAAGGCGGCAGGAGGAAGGAGGAGGAGGAGGTGAAGAAGGAGAAGGAAGAAGGAAGGAAGGAAGGAAGGAGGTGAAGAAGGAGAAGGAGGAGGAGGAGGAGAAAGAAGAGGAGGAGGAGAAGGAGGAGGAGGAGGAGGAGAAGGATGTTGAGAATAAATCTCATAGAGGCGATTTGGATCTTTTACTTGGAATTCAGACAGTTAGAAATAAAGCCGAGATTAAAAGTCTAATAGAAAATATTTATTTCGGTACAAAAACAATAAATCCTGAATAATTACATCTTTGCTAAGAAAACGCGACCGTTCAGGTCAAGTCAAAAGTGATCAATGGTGGATCAGGAATGTGGACATGTGTACAAGATCATATCACGTGTTCTGCTTGTATTGGAATGTACCATAATATTAGGATAGGGGTGCATCACCCTGCATAGACATACAACTGACAATATTCACTACGTGACAAAGGAGAAGAAGGAGGAGGAAGAGAAGAAGAAGAAGAGGAAGAGGAAGAGGAAGAAGAGGAAGAAGAAGAAGAAGAAGAAGAAGAAGAAGAAGAAGAAGAAGAAGAAGAAGAAGAAGAAGAAGAAGAAGAAGAAGAAGAAAGGCAAAACATGGCTGTTTGATATTGCACAGCGGAAAACATTTTCTGGGCAAAGTCTTCTAGGATCTCTTTATTACTGAATAAAAATCTCCTGTAGAAGGCTTCCAAGGAGCCCAGTAAAATTTCTTCTGTATTATCCTTGAGTGATTCTGGAATTGGATGTTCCCAATTCTAGGGCAGAAGACGTCAAGAGTCAACGGAGACCTCGATGGATGAAAAGGAGGTTGCGTCAGCAAACGGAGAATTCCCAACAGACAAGGATCAACAAAGTCAACTAAGTCAATGCTAAGATCCAACATTGTGAGCTACTTTTTTTTCTCAGAACAAATGAAGAGGAACAGTTTTTCTATCTTTACACCAAGAGAGGTGAGAAAACCAGTTGTCCAGATAGGAGGGGGGAAAATACTTTAGAGAAACACAATGGATGTTGTATGCTTAGAAAAAGAGAAGACACTCTCCATTCCATGGAGTGATCAAATTGTAGACTATTAAACCGATAAATGGATCTATCTACTATAAAGGGAAGGAAGGAACAATGGAAGAGAACTATTGATATGCAAAAGCACCATCTTGAAAATCTATCGATGTGAGTCACATCCTCTTTTCCAAGAGAAAAATCAATATCCCCCTGACACAAATGACTCAGCAAAAGAATAGAAAATCCATTATTGACCTCGGCCTGCTGTCCTTCTTCGGGATAAATATATATATATAAAAAGGTGGAAGAATATTTCTGTGGAAGAAAAACCAAGTGATGAAACTTTGGAGGTGCCTTAGAAGTAACAATTATTATTATTATTATTGTTGTTGTTGTTGTTGTTGTTGTTGTTGTTGTTATTATTATTATTATTATTATTATTATTATTATTATTATTATTATTATTATTATTATTATTATTATTATTATTATTATTATTATTATTATTATTATTATTATTATTATCTTGTGTAGGTTCTTCTCTGGCAATATTACTCTGCTAACCAGAGCATACAAAACATTTGCCAGACCAATCCTTGAATACAGCTCACCTGTCTGGAACCCACACTACATATCGGACATAAATACAATTGAGAGAGTCCAGAAATACTTCACAAGAAGAGTCCTCCACTCCTCTGCTCGCAACAGAATTCCTTATTCCACCAGACTTGAAATTTTAGGCTTAGACAACTTAGAGCTACGTCGCCTTCGATCTGATTTAAATGTAGTTCACAAAATCATCTGCCACAATGTCCTACCTATCAATGAATACTTCAGCTTCAACCGCAACAATACAAGAGCACACAATAGATTCAAACTCAATGTAAACCGCACGAAACTCGATTGCAGAAAATACAACTTCAGCTACAGAGTGATCAATGCCTGGAATGCACTACCTGACTCTGTGGTTTCTTCCCCAAACCCCAAAAACTTTAACCTTAGACTGTCTACTGTTGACCTCACCCCATTCCTAAGAGGTCTGTAAGGGGTGTGCATCCCTGTCCTACTGTCCTATTGTCTAATTTTTACCTATACATACTTTGCTTTTATTTATGTTTATATCATATCTGTTATCTTGTACACATGTTGACAAAATAAATAAAATAAATAAATAAATAAATAAACAGAGTGGTCCTGTTCGGAGATTCACCCAGGGCTTAGCCTGGAAACCATAGGAAACAACTGATGGAACTCCAAAGTTATAGAAGCTCATGTATCTTGAAAAGGAACCAGGGGGTCCCTGAATCTTGTTGCTAGGAAAAATTGAGGGATTGTCAGGCAGGAAAAGTCCACATGTGAAAGTCCAATTAAATGGATTTATTGCTAAAAGCCCATGCACAGGAATCGTCTCAACTCATGGTTAACACCTGCTAGGAGTTAGATAAGATCGATGGAATTCAAGGGGAGTTGGATTTAGATTGCTTGTGGCTACATAGGGATTCTAGGCTGATGCCTCTTTTGATTCCACCTCCAGGTTCCACCACTCCTCCTGCATAGATGCTATTCGAAGCTTCGAAACTAGTGGTGGAATAGTATACCTCTTGTTATGGCCAGGTCGAGTCCAGGGCATTTAGCAGCCGATCCCGAGGATTCGGAGGTAGTGAGGGTGCAGTACAGAAGACTGGTGTTCCTGGCACCAGAGACGGAGAGTGAAGAGGACGTGGGGTCAGAGGCTGGTGAACAATTAGAACCTGATGCATCTCCTGAGATTAGTGACTCAGGAGAAGAGGAGGAGCCTCTTCTTGATGCCAGAGCGCGCAGGTCCTCAAAGAGAAATGAGTGGCTAATCAGGAGGAGGCTTCCTCGTGAGTAGTAATGCAGGGCTTGACCACGCCCTGAGGGTATTTAAGGGTCTGTCACGAGGGGCTTCGTTGCAGAGAACAACCCCGTTCTGTCGTTTCAGCATTTTGTTCTTGTATTTGCATCTCGGATTATCAACAGTTAACATTTTTACTGTGATTAATGAGAGCTTGGATTTCCGCCAAAACCTCCATGAGGTGAGATAAGACTCCTTAATTGCTCTTTCAGACTCTAGCCAAATACTGGAAAGACTTTGTGAATGAATGATATTCTTTACTCAACTCTGGCTAAGAACTTATTTGCAGTAAAACAATATTGTTTCCAATTCCTTCTTGTGCATCTTATTTTGGGGGCATACCCATGGGGACAGAACACATCTACTAATCTTTCTACCATGTGAAGGAGGAAAGGAAAGAGGGAGCAGCTTTTCCTCACTCATCCTAGAAGACCCCTCCAGATTATCTCCAGATTTTGGCATTGACAAACTATGGCCCACCCAGAACCCTGTGGCAGAGCTTCCGAACACAATACAGGTCAACCTGGACTTACAACCATTTGTTTAGTGACTGCTCAAAATTAAAACAGCACTGAAAAAAATGGCTTATGACTGTTATTCACACTTATAACCATTGCAGCATCCCCATGGTCACGTGATCAAAATTCGTATGCTTGGCAACTGGCTCATACTTACGACGTCCTGGGGTTCTGTGATCCCCATGTGCGACCTTCTGACAAGCAAACTCAGTAGGGAAGCCAGATTCACTTAACAACTGCAGTGATTCACTTAACAATTGCGGCAAGAAAGATCGTAAAATGGGGGCTAAACTCCCTTAACAACGATCTCGCTTAGCAACATAAATTTGGGGCTGAATTATGGCTGTACGTCAACAACTACCTGTATGTCATGTGTATGAAACAAAACTCATCTTCAATCCCATGCACTTCCCTACCTATCATCGGTGGCAACCTAAAATCCAGAGGTCTTCAAACTTGGCAACTTTAAGACTTGTAGACTTCAACTCCCAGAATTCTCCAGCCAGCTGGAGAATTCTGGGAGTTGAAGTCCACAAGTCTTAAAGTTGCCAAGTTTGGACTTCCGGTGGGATCTGCTTGAGCGATACGTGCTGCGGGGACAACAGCACGAATTTCTCAGGTCGGCTGGAGAATTCTGGGAGTTGAAGTCCACAAGTCTTAAAGTTGCCAAGTTTGAGGACCCCTGCTAAAATCCCATGTCTGTTGAGCTTCCTACCAACTCAGTGAGAACATCCATTTAGCAGAGGTGAAAGGTTCACCTCTGGTATCTTGCTGGAAAATTGGTCAGAACAATCGCAGTCAAATAAATGATATTTTAGGTACTTACTTTCGAAGAACGGCAATTTCGTTTTCTATGCTACTTTCCTTCCCTTTCAGGGCTTTCTTAGGGATGCACTTCACTGCAAACAGTTTTCCACTGCTTCTGTTTTCAGCCAGGATGACTTCAGAAAATGCACCACTGTAAAAAGGAAAAAAAAAACAAAATGCACATTTCAACTCGTATGCGCTGAAAGGAGAACGTAAGTATCGTGATCAGTGTTTTTCAGAACCAAATGCAGTTTTAGCTGCATGATCGAAAAATCTCGCAGCGCACATTGTATTCATTCTAGGGGTGGGTTATAACTTATCTCGCTGCCAGTTCGCTTCCTCCTGCACGCATGGCAAAAAAACAAGCCGAAAAACAGATGGCGACTGCATGCACAGTGCCAGAACTCGGCTTCTGTGCATGCTCAGAAGGAAAAATAAATTCAAAAAAATTCAAAAAAAATAAAAAAAAAGATGGCGGCGCCCACGGACCGGCACCGACCGATCCGGTTCGGTGATATCATCATGACATCACCAGCCGGTCATTACCGGTACGAGTGAACCGGTCCGAACCAGGAGGAACCCACCCCGATTCATTCTCAAAAAACCTCTTGCCCAACATAGAAAAGAGACTCTCTCGCTGGGTCTTTTTTTGGATTTGATGAAGGCCCAGTTAGAATAACCACAAGTTGTGAAGGATTCCTCAGAACTGTTAATTTATCAGCATTAACTTGTGGTTATCCTAACAGGGCCTTCATCAAATCTCCCCCCCCCCACACACACACACAATAAAAAGATGCAGCAAGATCTTCTCCATAACAGAAAAAGAAGAGAACAACAAACGAAGCAACATTGTTGTTGCACACGTCGCAAGAACGTCTGAGGATTTTCCTCACATACATTTACAGTTTAAACCCAAGACTACATTAAGGCAGAAGCTTGTCGCCCCAAGAATAAAATGCCCAGACACAAACTGAGCAATGTGATATATGCCGTACAATGCAGTGAGACATGTGCAGATCTGTACACTGGAGAAACAAAACAGCCACTTCACAAACGCATGGCACAACATAGGAGAACGAACCCATCATGACAAGATTCAGCAGTCCATCTGCATTTAAAAGACAAAGGCCACTCTTTTGAAGACAGCAAAGTCCACATTTTGGACAGAGAGGACCATTGGTTTGAAAGAGGGGTCAAATAATCCATTTATGTTAGTATGGAACATCCCTCTCTCAACAGAGGGTGGGGGATAAGACACCACGTTTCTAGAGCCTACAATGCCGCCCCTGCAACAATTCCAAGAAGACTCCACAACCAATTGCACCCTGATTCAGGTGACACTGGGGCACAGATATACTCCCAAGTGACCTCAAGAAGTCTCAGAGGGAGTACTAACAACCGATGATTGCAAAGAAATACCATCCTTCCATTCCCCCCACCATCTGAACTGATGAAGCTTCTTAGATGAGAAGTGAAACAATTTCTTTTTCTTCTTCCCCAAATAAATAAAACAGTTTACTGGCCTTGTGAAGAAAAAAGCACCTTTGAGACAACTATGACCTGGAATCTCCACAGAGCTCCAAGAAAGTAGTTGTGGTCTCTTCTAAGACATTTACCATTTGCAGCTTGCTTCAATATTTTCTAGTCTGTAGCTCTTCCTTTGATCTCTCAAGGTCATTTCCTGTTAGAAATTCTGTTTATATATAGCACCACGGACAGAGCAAACAAGAGTACAGTCACCATGTGCTTTACTGCTCAACTGTTTAAC
This sequence comes from Diadophis punctatus similis, assembly GCA_023053685.1. Classification (NCBI taxonomy): domain Eukaryota; kingdom Metazoa; phylum Chordata; class Lepidosauria; order Squamata; family Dipsadidae; genus Diadophis; species Diadophis punctatus. Next base: position 84,266,362 of record JALIGW010000004.1, on the reverse strand, counting down.
TGTAACAAGAAAAAGGAAACTCTGCTTAGAACAAAAGAGCATAGATCCAAACTTGTAAATACTGCCCTCTACTGGCTGAATACTACTGTAGTTGTTGCATAGAAATACATTCCAACAATGGATTCCAACATTTCCACATACCATTACGATTGGGCAGAGAAGGGGAACCTTTGCACAGCAATCCTTTCCAGACTTGGCTGAGCAACCTGGTGTGATCTCATGCTAATAAAAACTTCTGAGCACATTCCATATCAAGACTTATCTCTGTCTGGGTCAGACAACCAAGATTTGTGACCCACAGCCCAGACGGAGGGACACATTCCCACAATGTATCTATTGTGTGCTTAAAGTCAATCAACCAGAAGTGGGGATGTCATCCCAGTGCTAAATTGTAATGTAGATATAGAGCAAAGGGGCACATTCTTACATTTTTTTTAATTTATGGGCATGCTATTTGACAATGTATCTATCAAAATTTTGTGCCTGTGGCTTCATTGTAGACACAACACGTACACATAGGAGGGGAGGGGAGGGACAGGCACTCCCTTAATTGATGTCAAACATACCATGACATCATCAAGCAAATAACACAAAAGTAACCCAATTGTGTCAACATACAGTATGTTAATATCCTGGCATGCAGGACATCATTATGGCTTCTTCTTCTTCTTGTTGTTGTTCAGTCACTAAGTCATGTCGGACTCTTTGCAACTCCATGGACCATAACACATGAGGCCTCCCTGTCCTCCACTCTCTCCTGGAGTTTGCCCAAATCCATGTTCATTGAATCATGACCAGAGGTGGGTTCCTACCGGTTCTGACCAGTTCTATAGAACCGTTAGTAACTTGGCGGCCTGGGTTGCTGGAACTGGCAGCGACCCAGGCCTGCCATGCCCCCGAGCCGGTTCTCTCGCTGGCGCTGTAGGAGCTGCCATCTTGTTTTTTTTTAGTACTGTGCATGCACGCATGAGGCACGTCCCTGAGCAACCCGGCAGTAACAGAATCCGGAACCCACCCCTGATCATGACCCTATCTAACCATCTCCTCCCCTGCTGCCCCCTTCTCCTTCCATCTTCCCCAACTTCAAGGTCTTCTCACTTGGTGACCAACGTATTTGAGCCTCAGCTTCAGTATCTGTCCTTCAAAAGGACAGTCAGGGACAGGGTTGATTTCCTTCAGGACTGAGTAGATAAAAATGGGGGGTAAACTCCCCACCAGGGGTGGGTTTCACTTACCTTCGCCACCAGTTCGCGTCGTGACGTTTCGTGTGATTTCACTTCCGCGCATGCTCAGAAGGTGGATTCAGCCCGAAACACAGCTGAGGAGCTCATCAGCTGTGCTTCGGGCGAAGAAATAAAGGTCAGTATTAACCCGGGGGCAGGCGGGAGGGCTTTTTTCAAAGCGCAGAACGCTGTGAAGCCATCCAAACACAGGAAAATCGACTGAAAATTCAGAGAAAAAGATGGCGGCGAGCACGGACCGGCACAGACAGAAACGGATCTGTGATGCCAAAATTATGTCACCAGTGGGTCGCTAACGGTTCAGGCGATCTGGTCCGAACCGGGAGGAACCCACCCCTGCTCCCTACTCTTCTCCCACAAGTTTCCCTATCTGGGTTACCTGGAGGACTTCTTTCACTATCAGGGTGTGAGACTCTCAAGTAGACACTTTTTTTGCCAGCAGTGGGTTAAACCACTTCAAAGCCTCTCCAAATTTATTTTAGTAACTTCTGAAAGGGTAAGGTTGCTTTACACCTCATCCGCCTCCTGTTTTATCTTTAAATTCATCACTTCCATTTTTATCAGTATCTCATTAAGCCCAGACAACTTTCTGACATCCCTTTCTTCACCTGATTTGCATCTGTGACATCCTCGGAGGGATTTTCCTGCCTGACTAAGCCTTGCCCTTTGAGATTCACACAGGTCTAGTGACACAACAGGCGTTGGCAACCTGACAAGGGCTGCCTTGAAAGGAAAGGGCTTGTCAGAGGAAGGGTGTGGCTGAATCCAGGGAAGAAAAAAACAAGCTGGAATCTGATAAAATGGGACATAAATTGATTTCTCTGTGATTTATCAAACCTGTTCGCTGGAGGGAGAGAGAGACAGACAGACAGACAGACTCAGACACAGACACAGACACAGACACAGACAGATAGATAGATACCGGTAGATAGATAGAGATAGGTAGACATATATATAGATGATGATGATAGAAAGATGGATAGAGATGATAGATGACTGTTCTCCAAAGCACCTGAAGGTAGAACAAGAAGCAATGGGTGGAAACTAAACAAGGAGAGAAGCAACTTAGAACTAAGGAGAAATTTCCTGACGGTTAGAACAATTAATCCGTGGAACAGCTTGCCTCCAGAAGTTGTGAATGCTCCAACACTGGAAGATATTGGATAACCATTTGTCTGAAGTAGTGTAGGGTTTCCTGCCTAGGCAGGGGGTTGGACTAGAAGACCTCCAAGTTCTTTGATTTAATGGTCACACTCCTGATTTAATGGACACTGCATTGGGAAAAAAAAACAATGCCTGTTGGATCCAAACTCCGCTAAACCAAGTTTTCTTAAAGCAAGGGCCAGCTCTGTTAACTATTCACAAAGCAGCTTGCTCCTGTAACCAATATAACATTCTACTTTCCCGAGCCGTTCCTTTCCAACTGCAACACATCAAGTTGTTTGCCACCTGCTACTTATCTTTCAGCTGTTTCCTCTAATTCCCTGCCCAGAGAGAGCTGTTCAAAAGCTTTCAGCCGCAAACCACGAACCATCAAAAGCCACTCTGAGCAATATCAACCACCATCAAACCCACCCACAGAGACACATCCTAAGTGCAGCCTGGGCTGCGAAAAAGCTACAAGGTGATTGTCTCATAACTGAACGCTGCACAGTAACATCTCCACGTCTGGATGTTTTGTCGTTCTCTGCAACATCCTTGCATCAAGTCCAACATTCAAGTTCATATCTGCTCTTCCACATTTCTGGACTTTTACATCCAACGCTGATCCTCCCCCCACTTCCCATCCCCATATGAGGATTTTGTAGTGCTTTGGGGTAGAGGCCAAAAAAGATCCCTTGGCCCACTCAGGGGACCAAACAGAAATCTCCCAGCTGTTTTCAGGAGTGATTTGGCAACTGCCCACTTCTTCATGCTCCTATGTACAGGCAATCCTCAACTTACAACAGTTCATTCAGTGACGGAAGTTACAACAGCGCTGAAAAAAGTGACCTACGACCGTTTTTCACATTTACGATTGTTGCAGTCTCCCCATGGTCAGGTGATCAAAATTCAAACGCTTGGGAACCGACCAGAGGTGGGTTCCTTCCGGTTCAGACCGGTTTGCCCGAACCGGTAGCAAACCGCTGGTGACATCACGATGACGTCACGGAACCGGTTCAGTTGGTGGCAGTCCGTGGGTGCCACCATCTATTTTTTTGAATTTTGGGGGGGGGATTCTTCTTTGGGGGGGATGGAATTTTTTTCCGGATTTTTCTTCTTCTGCGCATGCGCAGAAGCCGAGTTTCTGGCACTGCGCATGCGTCGCCATCTTGTTTTCGCCTTTTTGGGATGTTTTTGGATTTTTTGCCACTGCGCATACATGAGTACGCAAAGCATGTGCATGCCCATGAGGCGCAGCCATGTGGCGCAGGAGGAAGCGAACCAGCAGCAAGGTAAGTTAGAACCCACCCCTGGAACCGACTCACATTTATGACGGTCGCAGGGTCCCGGGGTCACATGATCCCCTTTTGCAACCTTCTGATGTGCAAAATCCATGGGGAACCCAGATTCACTTAACAATCTTGTTAGTAACTTACTGACTGCAGGAATTCACTTAACAATGGTGGTGAGAAAGCTCATAAAATGGGGCAAAATTCACTTAGCAAATGTCTCCCTTAGCAAAGGAAATTTGGTGCTCAATTGCGGTCGTAAGTCAAGGACTTGCTGTATCTCTGGGAATCAGCTCCAAAGCACCACACAGCCATCATGAATACAGAGTCCTCGACTTATGAACTCAATTGAGCCCACAATTTCACCAAGATGTTTGTTAGCTGGAATTTTGCCCCATTTTACGACCTTTCTCGCCACAGTTGTTAAGTGAATCACCACAGTGGTCAAGTTAATAACACGGTTGTTAAGTGAATCTGGCTTCCCCGTTGACTTTGATTTGTCAGAAGGTCGCCAAAGGGGATCACGTGACCCCGGGACACAACAACCGTCATAAATATGAGTCAGTTCTTGAGTGTGTGAATTTTGATCATGTGCCAAAACTCTCGTTGTGTCTCTCAGAGTCGTATTGTCTTCCCTTTTTCTTCCACCTGTCTTTCTTTCTCTTGATGAATTCCTTTTGAATCAATACCCAGCTACTCTGTTTTATCTGATTTCTGATATTTTTAATTCTCTCATAACGTTGAGTTCCCCCCAACCCTCAACTCTTTCGTAAAACCACACACATCTTTATGTTGTTTGCAATGCAACCACAATCAGGTTTCCTCAAGAAAGACTCGCTTTGTTAATAAAATTAACTTCCGGGAAAATGTGTGCAACGTTAATTGTCCTCCCTGGAAATGCCTGACCTGTACTTTTGGTCCACCATCCATATTATTCAGACTTATGCATGGTTGCGTTCTGCACTGTAAGAACGTCTTTAGTCAGGCAGCTGTTTACTACACACTGAGGTGTGAGTCATTGTCCTGCTTTCACCCTTCTTTGAAAATTGTGGTTAAAATCACACTTTTGTGAGCTTAAGGGTAGAGGGAAGTGTTCACCACCCACAAGCCTGGATCGAATAACCCTTCATGTATTCAAAAATACAATATATGCCGGTTGCTTAGTATCCGAATTTTGATAACTTTGATCATCCTTGAGGATGCTACCGTAGTTGTAAGTGCCAGGATGGGGTGCAAGTCCCATTTTTCTGTCACTAAATAAATCGTTGTAAATTGAGGACTTCCTGTCAGTCAAACTCTGGAAGAGAGGAGGGTTTTGTCAGCAACGCAACCCTCTTCATCACAACGGTGCACATTAGGTTTCACAGCAAGGCACAGATAGGTTCAGATCTGCACATATCCAGGCTATGCACTATTTGGGTTCCGTAAGCCAACATTTGCACTTTTTGGCAATTGTGTCTTCTTGTGGGTTTGTGTTTGGAGTTGGCCAATGCCATATTCACATTCCCATGGGCTCCAAAGCCCAGTTTTGCTTTCGAAACCAAAGCACAGGCCTGCTCTAAGATGTGTAGATCGTCCTCTAGGTGGGAAATCCTTCGCTTGTCATGTTCCTAACAAGGTTGTGATAGGGCTGGCCAGGGGGGGGGGAAAGCCAAGATAATGGCTCTCAAGATCCATTTGTTGTGTGTCTGGCACATTACACATAAAAATGCATGGAGCTTCAATTGCATTATTGCAGGCACAATTTATTTATTTATTTTTTTGGCTGATCAAAGAGAACATTTGTAGCTCTAGATTGAAGTGCAGAATCCTTGGTATTCTCTGAGCTCGGTGGTTTTCTTGCAGACGTTTCATGAGCCAACTAGGTAACATCATCAGTGCTAGAAGGGAGTGGGGTTTGGGAGGAGGAGAAGGAGGAGGAGGAAGAGGAAGAGGAGGAAGAGGAAGAGGAAGAGGAAGAGGAGGAGGACGTCCTTGATGCTCTCTGAGTTTGGTGGTTTTCTTGCAGACGTTTCATGAGCCAACTAGGTAACATCATCAGTGCTAGAAGGGAGTGGGGTTTGGGAGGAGGAGGAGGAGGAGGAGGAAGAGGAAGAGGAAGAGGAGGACGACGTCCTTGATGCTCTCTGAGTTTGGTGGTTTTCTTGCAGACGTTTCATGAGCCAACTAGGTAACATCATCAGTGCTAGAAGGGAGTGGGGTTTGGGAGGAGGAGGAGGAAGAGGAAGAGGAAGAGGAAGAGGAGGACAACGTCTTTGATGCTCTCTGAGTTTGGTGGTTTTCTTGCAGATGTTTCATGAGCCAACTAGGTAACATCATCAGTGCTAGAAGGGAGTGGGGTTTGGGAGGAGGAGGAGGAGGAAGAGGAAGAGGAAGAGGAAGAGGAGGAGGACGTCCTTGATGCTCTCTGAGCTTGGTGGTTTTCTTGCAGACGTTTCATGAGCCAACTAGGTAACATCATCAGTGCTAGAAGGGAGTGGGGTATGGGAGGAGGAGGAGGAGGATGGAAAGGGAGGAGAAAGAGAAGGAGGAGGATAGAAGGAAAGAGAAGGAGGAGGTTGAAGTTGAAGGAGGAGGAGAAGGAGAAGAACTGAGGGTTCCTTGGTGCTCTCTGAGCTTGGTGGTTTTCTTGCAGACATTTCATGACTCAACTAGGTAATATCATCAGTGCTAGAAAGAACCAAACCCCACTCCCTTCTAACACTGACGATGTTACCTAGTTGGGTCATGAAACGTCTGCAAGAAAACCACCAAGCTCAAAGCACCAAGGACCCCCACAGTACTTTTTTGACTGCACCCTGATTTGTAGTCAACACATCTATGTTAATTCCATTAGCCACCAAATACCTTGTCTGTCTGGGGTCTGTTTTGTTTGCCCTGTATCCCATGGCTGTAATTAGATTGCTTCAACAGTGTTCCAACGGGTAAAATAAGCAATTGCATTAAGTTTCAGCAAATGGTTTTCACTGTGTTTTCAAAGTAATAGGGAGGAAAAAATGCCAGCAGCTAAGAACGGGATTGCTTTTTGCAGAAATAACAGCGAATTAAATTCATTTTCTTCTGGCTTTCGTGTCCTTGGAATAAACGTAGGAAGGAAAAAGAAAAGGAAAGCAGAATCTTTTTTAAAAAAACCATATGAAGTCAAAATTCAGACGCTTGACAACCGACTCACAGTTATGACGGTTGCAGTGTCCTGGGGTCATGTGATCCCCTTTTGAGACCTTCTGACAAGGAATAGGGAAGCCAGATTCACTTAACAACCATGTTCCTAACTTAACGATGGCAGCGGTTCACTTAACGACGGCAGCAGAAAAGGCTGTAAAATGAGGCAAAATTCACTCAAGAAATGTTTCCCTTAGCAGCAAAAATATGGGCCTCAATTGTGGTCGTAAGTCGAGGACTACCTGTAGTTGGGTCAGTGTAGATTGGATGTTGTCGGAACGTTATTGCTAGTCCACTCTCTCTCTCTACTTTCCTTTTCCAATGTGCAATAAAAGTATTTCGGCTTTAGAGGAATGATGAAACACTGTAGTTGACATGCCCTCAAATTGATGTGACAGGAGCTGCTTGATTTTGGCCAAATCGAAGGGGAAATGAGGAGAAATGCTCACATTTGCAACTAAGAGAGCACGCAATGAAGAGAGCGGCTATTCCTCCTGCCCTTCTGACTGTTCTTCCTTCACAACTAGAAAATATCCAGACTCAGCAGTGAGAAAATAAGTCTCAATAAAGGAGAATATTTGTAGCTCAGGGTTGAAATGAGGGGTCCTTGGTGCTCTCTGAGCTTGGTGGTTTTCTTGCAGACGTTTCATGTCCCAACTAGGTAACATCATCAGTGCTAGAAATGAGGAGGAAGAGGAGGAGGAGGAGGAGGAGGAGGAGGAGGAGGAGGAGGAGGAGGAGGAGGAGGGGGAGGGGGAGGAGGAGGAGGATGACGACTGTGGGGTCCTTGGTGCTCTCTGAGCTTGGTGGTTTTCTTGCAGACGTTTCATGACCCAAACTAGGTAACATCATCAGTGCTAGAAATGAGGAGGAAGAGGAAGAGGAGGAGGAGGAGGACAACAACAACAACAACAACAACAACAACAACAACAATGACTGTGGGGGTCCTTGGTGCTCTCTGAGCTTGGTGGTTTTCTTGCAGACGTTTCATGACCCAAACTAAGTAACATCATCAGTGCTAGTACAGCACTCCTTACTAGCTCTCTGGAAAGTATCAGATTGAGAACTATTAAAAAAAACCCAAACTCAATGAAAAGACAATCCCTCCAGCCGCCAAGATTTCCGTTCAACTTGAATGAAATTTCCTTTTAATCATAATTACGGCGAGAACAATTGCAAACCAGTTTAACACTTGATTAATTGCAAAATTCCCTTTATTTAAAGAAGAAAGGTTCCCCAATTAGTCACGTACCATTCTCGCTGGTACTTCTTTTTGCTTTCTTATACTTAAAAAAATAAATGAAAATATAAACTCTCAACCACGCTCCCTTTGGGACTTAAAATTGCGTGACCCTAGCTCGAGTCAAAACTACAGACCTGCTACTGTCTTATGAACTAATTGAAGATGAAGGTGGGTTTTTTTAAAAAAAAAATTAAAATTAAAACACCATCCTTTTGTGCACGTCTAGAGAATGCTAATTGACTGTTTTATATTCTGTTTAAAGGCCCATCCAGCTGGGCACAATTATTTGCTTTTAAATATTTGCACTGGGAATCTTCATGTATTTCTCTATCTTCCACCCCCTCGTAATCACAGCTTCTTGTTAAAAACAAAAATTACCAAACAAAGGAAAAAAAATTAACGCACTGTCTTAAACAAGTCCCAAATTTAACTTCATTAAGATTCCAAAGGAATGTGATGAATAAGAATTTTTTTCAGGCATAGATTTAATTTTTTTAACGAAAGAATGCTTTTTTCTTTCTCTTCTCCTGTGGATTTAAGCACTTGGAGAGGACATAACTTTGGAACTAAAGTGCAGAATTTGTAAATTAAATTCTGAATGCCAAATTTCGGGATTGGATGGGTTTGTTTGTTTGTTTTAATCTAACATCTGATGACCAGAACCCAAATGTAGGCATATCGGAAAAGCTCAGGATTTTCAGCCAACATAACATATGTGCACACTTCAAACCTAAGAATACACTAAAGCAGAAACTTGTCCATCCCGACAGAAACTGAGCAATGTGGTACTATATATGCAGTACAATGCAATGAGCCATATGCAGATCTGTACATTGGGGAAACAAAACAGCCACTTCACAAACACATGGCACAACATAGGAGAACAAACGCATCAGGACTACATTTAGCAGTCCATCTGCATTTAAAAGACACAGGCCGCTTTGAAGACAACAAAGTCCATATTTTGGACAGAGAGGACTGCTGGTTTTGAAAAAGGGGTCCAAGAGGCCATCTATGTCCAAATTGAGCAGCCCTCCCTCAACAGAGGGGGAAGGATACGACATCATCTATCTCCAATCTACAACACAGTCCTTTCAACAGTTCCAAGAAGGCTCCACTCCCATTTGCACCACTCAGGTGATCCTGATAACACAGTGGCCTCAAGGACTTTCTAAAAGGATGCAAATGACCAGCTGTCTGCAAGGAGTATCAATCCTTCCATTCCCCACCATCCAGTCAGAGCTGAAGAAGCTTCTTGGATGAGAAGCGAAGCGTCTTCAAAGAAAAACCAGAAAGTCCAGTTGCCTCCTGAAAAAAAAGCACCTTTGGGACAACCATGACCTGGAAGACTGAGAATCTCCATAACCAACTACAGGTAGTGTGAGGTCACTAAGAATTAATACTGATTTGGTGGTATATGATCAGTCTATATTTAATTTACACCTATACCCATATCTATGTCCCTATCCCCACCTCCTGTATCCCCTTCTCTGTCATCTAACTATGGTATATCTATAGATCAGGAGTGTCAAACTCGATTTCATTGAGGGCCGTATCAAGGTTGTATTCGACCTCGGATCAGTGGTGGTTCCTACCAGTTTGGATCTGTTCTATAGAACTGGTAGTAACTTGGCGGCCTGGGTTGCTGGAATCAGCAGTGACCCAGGCCTGCCATGCCCCTGGTGGTGCCATAGGAGCCGCCATCTTGTTTTTTGCAGCTTTGTTTTACTACGGCGCATGCACGTGCACCCGCGTGAGCATCACGCAATGCGCGCACATCCACGTGGCGTGTCCCTGAGTGAAACCAGCAGTAAAGAAAACCAGAATCCACCCCTGCCTTGGAGCGCCGGGTGCAAAGGTAGGTTCCTCCCGGTTTGTACCAGTTCACCCGAACCGGTAGCAACCCACTGGTGACGTCATGGAGCTGATTCAGTTGGTGCCAGGCCATCTCTTTAAAAAAAAAAAATGGGGGGGGGGGGGATTTTTTTTTTAAAAAATAATTTTTCTTCTTCTGTGCATGCGCAGAAACCAAGTTTCCGGCACTGCGCATGCGCTGCCATCTTGTTTTTGGCTTTTTGGGGGGGGATTTTTTGGGAATTTTCAGTACTGTGCATGCGCGCGTGAGCGAAATGCGCGTGCACACATGAGGCACACCCACGTGGTACGGGAGGAAGCAAACCGGTGGTGAGGTAAGTTAGAACTTACCCCTGGCCGGGTGAGTGTGGCTAGGATGGGTGTGGTCATGGCGGGTGTGGCCATGGTGGGTGTCACACAGGACTCGTGTCGGGGGGGGGCAGCTCCATTTTTGCTGGCAGAGGCACATGGGTGAATCCTTTGCTGTTTCCAGGCTGCCCCCCCCCACAGGCGCGATCTAGGCACCCTGCAGGCCGAATCTGGCCTATGGGCCTTGATTTTGACACTCCTGCTATAGATGGTTCTGTCCCTCCTTCCATGTGGCAACATTTTAGGCATTCATTGAACCGCGTCCTGTCTCCTGTTAGTCTTTTCTTCTGAAAGCTAGCCTTGTTCAGGTCCTTTAAAAATTCTTCACAGAATGTGATTGCCAGTACTAGTAGCTACCTAGTTATTTGCTGGATCAAATAACTTCTCCAGAATTAACAATCTGTTATTCAGCAAATCTTTTCAGCTCACCCCCTCCTCCTCAACGCCGACCAAAACCGGAGTCCAGTTTTGCTATCAGGGTTCCGAGGGATGCCCCAATTAATTCATGAGCCTCAAGCCAAGTTTCAAAAGAAATCCAGTTATTTATTAGGAGAAACATGTTGGCACATACCTAAGTGGAGTCAGCTCCAAATGTGTCCGTTCGGCACAGATTTATTCCACCAGACTAAAAAAGATTATTGGAGAAACGAGGAGGACTTGTAACCACCACCGACGATTCGATCTTTATTCTTCAAATAGAAGCCATCCACGTGTAACTACTAACAGAGCTCAGCACGAGATGCTAAGGCGAGAGTGTGCAGTCAGCATAAATACTGCTGGCTTTTGAGATTTGATTGTCAAACTTTTTCTGCGAGACACAAATGCTCCCTCAAAGCAGAGAAGCGGACAAATATTTAGAGCTTAAGTTAATCTCTTGTCTTCCTGAGAAGCAGGAAGAAACAGTGGCAGCCTAAAAGGAATGCACAGATTATCTAGCCCGGATCCGAAGAGGATTATTAGGTCTTGATACGTCCAGCAAAACATTGCCAGCTGTACGTCCACAAACATTTCTCTTCCCCCTAAACTTCGGCCACAACACAAACTGCAGATTTTCAAATCAAATCCAAAAGGACGCAGGTGTGCCAAACAGTAATGATGATGTGTGTGACTTTATATTCTGTGGCTGAGACATCGCCTCCGCTTTGCACTGAAACTCTTGCTGAAGTCAACCTCATCAATTTCTCTTGTTTCATAAAATGGGTTTTTGGTACAGGCTGGGTCATGGCAGCAATTTTGTGGGGGTGCCCGTGATCACCTTCCCAAAGTCCAAGTTGGCCCACGAGTCTGCAAAAAACTGGGGAGCCCTATTTCATGCAAGGTTCCCTCTTGATTGTAGCTGACTGGGCTACAGAAGTGTAGAAGGGTTACCTCTTATTTATATTTATTTATTATGTATTATTACCTCTTATTTGCCCCTTCTACTGGTTGCACACTTTTGTTGTTATTGTTATTTCTCTGTTGCTTTGCTGAGTGCTTCTGTACCAGGGACTAATCACACTTGGTCAAATAAAGAGTTCTATTCTATTCTATTCTATTCTATTCTATTCTATTCTATTCTATTCTATTCTATTCTATTCTATTCTATTCTAAATTCTATTCTATATTCTATTCTCCATTCCATTCCATTCCATTCCATTCCATTCCATTCCATTCCATTCTATTCTATTCTATTCTATTCCATTCCATTCCATTCCATTCTATTCTATTTTCTATTCCATTCCATTCCATTCCGTTCTTTTTTATTCTATTCTATTATTATTCTATTCTATTATTATTCTATTCTATTATTATTCTATTCTATTCCATTCTATTCCATTCTTTTTTATTCTATTCTATTATTATTCTATTCTATTATTATTCTATTATTATTCTATTCTATTCTATTCCATTCCATATTTTCTTTTTTTCTTTTCTTTTCTTTTCTTTTCTTTTCTTTTCTTTTCTTTTCTTTTCTTTTCTTTTCTTTTCTTTCCCTTCCCTTCCCTTCCTTTTTTTCTCTTCTCTCCTCTCCTCTTCTCTTCTCCTCTTCTCCTCTTCTCCTCTTCTCTTCTTTTCTTTTTTCTATTCTATTCTATTCTATTCTATTCTGCCTTCTCTTCTCTTCTCTTCTCTTCAGGGTACCATAAAAATATGAAGCTGGCAAATCGCAAGGCAGGATTAGATTACAACAATGCATTTTAATCATCAGGTGGTTGGTTATGTCTGTGCATAAAATCAAGAAACTGTTGAAATGGCCTGTGCTTCATCACAGGTGTCAAAATTCCCAGGCCTGCTTGTAGGAACACTTAGGACAAGTACCAAAATCAGTGGGTTTCTACTTTGCTAAGCAAGCCCTTTGAGAAAGAAGAGATAGGGGAAGGTGACAAGGGCTCTTGACTGAAAGGAATGCACTGACAGCTCAAAGCTCAGGGCTCACATTACACAACCTTTATCACACCCCAATTAATTTTACAACCCCGAGGAAGCTGTATCTGCTAAGATATTATCAGAAATACACTGTACGCTATTCCAAGTTCTTGAGCTGAAAGGTCTGCTTTCAACCCACTGTAGCTCTGGTCTCCATACAAGCAATAACAATAGCACTTACACTTATAATGCCGCTTTATAGTGCTTTATAGCCCTCTCTAAGTGATTTACAGAATCAGCCTATTGCCCCCAACAATTTTGGGTCCTCATTTTACCCACTTCGGAAGGATGGAAGGCTGAGTCAGCCTTGAGCCTGGTGAGATTCGAACTGGCAAATTGCAGGCAAGCCGGCAGGCAGCAGAAGTAGCCTGCAGTACTGCACTCTAACCATTGCGCCACCATAGTTCAGCCCTTTGGGAATGTGGAATATTCAGACATCTTGCAAGCCAAGGGGCTCTCAAGTATCTTCTTCAACACCACAATCTGAAAGCATCAATTATTGAGTTCTCAGCCTTCCTTATGGTCCAACTCTCACAGCCATTTATTTATTTATTTATTAGTGACATTTATATACCGCCTCACAGTGCAAGCACTCTCTAAGCGGTTTACACCAATAAGCAATGTATATTTATATTGCCCCCAACAATCTGGGTCCTCATTTTACCTCGGAAGGATGGAAGGCTGAGTCAACCTTGAGCCGGTGAGATTTGAACCGCTGACTTGCGGATCACAGTCAGCTAAAGTGGCCTGCAGTACCCCACTCTAACCGCTGCGCCACCTCGGCTCTTTTTTTATTATTTTATTTTTATTTTTATTGCCATGCATTACTATTAGGAAAACCATACCTTTAACTATACATAACAGAGCATAAACCAAATTAATATATTATTATTATTATGTTATATCTGATAGACATAGACAATCATATTCTAGAGTAAAACTTTAAATTTGGGGGTATATTTACATACCAATGCAAAGATATAGCTCTAAAGATGAAGCTTCTATCAAACTATTGACTGACTGTGGATGTCAGAAAGAAGGAATTTGCCCTTTGTTCTTTAGATGTTTGGATTACAAAGCTGGAAAGCCCTAGTGTTGTGGCCTGTCGGTAGCCGGCCTGTCCAGCAGCCGAATCAGAGGAGGAGGAGGAGGCGTGGGAGTCAGGGACAGCATCAAAGCAACCTTAGAGCTCCGAGGGAGAAGAGGAAATGGAGCTGGCACAGAGAGAGAGAGAGAGAGAGAGATGGAGCTTGGGCCGTCCGTCAGCCCTCAGATGGAGAGTCAACAGCCCCCAGGTCTGGAGGTGGCTGATGAGGAAGAAGAGGAACAGCTGGGTCCAGTGCCTGACGTGTGGATGCGCAGAAGGCAGAGGAGAGGAGAGCAGTGGAAATCTATGGGCCGGTCCTTGGGACAGAAGAGCCACCGCTGCTAGCGAAGCCCCACCCTAGCTCTGGGGATAAAAGGCAGGGGGCGGAGATATATAGGTGTGGCAGACAACTATTCATCTCCCTGCCAGACAGACTTGTTAGCCTACAGTGAGAGAGAAACTTTTTGCCGGGGCTGCTGGCGCTCCAAATAAAGGAATCATTGATTTAACTTCAGTGGGTTGTCGTGTTTGGGGAGCTGGGTCAGAACACCTAGATTGTTATATATTTTTTTCGCCGTTCAGGAATTGTTGTCGTTACTGACAAACTGAGCTGCTTCACAACGCCCTTTCTAGACCTCTGCCCTTTGTATCAAAACGAGAGGACACAACTGGACCAATGTAGTTGGAAGATCTCCAAGGGGGGAAGCTCCCTCAGGACAAAAATAACTTTCATAGGAAGTTGTCCTAAAGCAAGGACAGTTCATATGCCATAGTTACACGTCTGGAAATAGTTTTGGGTGTTCTTGAGCGATAGGAAATGCATCGGCCTGTAATTAAATGCTTTGTTTTTGATCACCTCTGCGAATGTTTCTCAGTTTCGTACCTTGAAGTTCAAACAAGGTTTTCTGATCGCTTGGAAGGACTAAGAATGTTCTGGCTTGGTACTTAACCCTTCCTTCTCCAGATGGTTCCTGGAAGAGGACCAGTTCTGGTGAACGGTGACTCATCTATTAGAACAAGAAGCCTCTGAGGAATATCGCAGCAAGGAGAGCAAGCTTTTTTGCTTTTTTGTAGCCGGAGTTGGAAGGAGAAGCTTACTGAATTTTCACGAGGTTCCGCTCCTTTGTGCATTTTTCTCTTCCGCAAAATTTTCTCCATGTCAGTTTGTGGAAATGATGCTATCAAGTCTGCGGTGGCTTGAAAGGGGCCGAGAATACAGAAAACGGTTGCCGAGGAAACTAAACTGACACTCCGTCAGATTGGATTGCATGTCCAAATGTACATCCAGCTGAAATTAATATGATGGAGAGGAAGGACGTTTGGATGTTTGTGGCAACTCGGATGTCTTTTTTTGTTTTTCATCTTCGGGGTTTTTAACCTCAATTTGTAGGCACAGGTCCACAAAAAGAGTACCGTATTTTTTGGTGTATAAGACGCACCGGAGTATAAGACGCACCTTAGTTTTGGGGGAGGAAAACAAGGAAAAAAGGCCTCTGCCTCCAAGCAATTTGCCAAACAGCAAACAGCAAACAGCACAGATGACATACACTGTTTGCTGTGTATTTCTGTGCATGTGTGCCTGATCCATAGAAATAGCAAAGAATTGGAGAAATGTACATTATGCCAGAAAGTTTTCTTAAATGTAGTCACACTAACTCTTCCCAATTATTTAAATAGATCTACTCCAAGGTAACTAAACTCTAATACTAAACAGGACACTGTTACATTTCAGACTATACTTGTACACAGCTGTTAAAATCAATTAAAATTTCTGGAAGTATGCATTATTCTCTATTATTTAAAAGAAGATACAATAGCATTGGGCCTCTTCAGAGCAAGCATTTATTTTAAAAAGCTTCTTTATTTTGTTAAGTTGTCTAGATTTACAGGGATCTCCAACCTTGGCAACTTTAAGACTTGTGGACTTCAACTCCCAGAATTCCACAGCCAGCAAAGCTAACAAAGCTGGCTGTGGAATTCTGGGAGTTGAAGTCCACAAGTCTTAAAGTTGCCAAAGTTGGAGACCCCTGGCTCTAGAACAATAATAAAGCAGTCTTTAAAAAACAAGTCTAATAATTTGAACATTCTACAGACATTTATAGTTATTCACTTACCCCCTTCCATCCAGTTCAGCAAAAAATAAAAATCTGCATGTCTCTCCCAGCTATTTGCCTCTTTGTAGTTAGTTTCACTTTCATTTTCCCACGTGGCAAACCTAATCAGCTGTAGGTCGGGAACCTGCTAGTGACTTGCTTGGCTTTACAGGCTCTTCCCTCTTTCCTGCAAGCAGGTAAATTGCTGGAAGACAGAGGCCAAAGGGTGGGGGTGGGTGGGTGGGTGGGGCTGCATTTGGTGTATAAGACGCACCCAAGTTTTCACCCTCTTTTGGGGGGTAAAAAGGTGCATCTTATACTCAAAAAAATACGGTAAGTCTTCCTTATTCACCAGGAGAATCCAGCACAGTCCAGCACAAGATTGGAATTCCTGTAGGCCATCTTGGAAAACCACTATTTGGTTAACATCTACCCACCTTAACCCCGAGAACGCCTAGCGAGAGAGAGAGGAATGGTCCAAGGTGCCTTCCCGTGGCCTGACCATTAGTGGTCCCTCTACCAAACCACCTGGTTTTGACCTGCTTCGCTTTGTCTGGTCAAAGTTGTAAAAAATTAGGTGAGATACTGGAAGAAGTGGCCCTGCCCTGTATCAGTGGAGAAGGAAAAAGTCCCCTCGTTGTAATTGTGATGCTGAAAATAAGATATTCTGCAAGGTTGCCCACAATGTGCATTCTCTGGTTCCCTAGAAAACCTGCACGAAGCAACGCCAGAGGAATAACAGAATAAATAACAGAGTTGGAAGGGACCTTGTAGGTCATCTAGTCCAACCCCCCGCCCAAGCAGGAGAACCTACACCACTTCTGACAGAGGGCAGTCCACTCTCTTCTTGAAAGCCTCCAGGGATGAAGCTCCCACAACTTCTGAAGGCAACTTCTCTTCCATTGGTGGATTATTCTCACTGTCAGGAAATTTCTCCATATTTCCAGGTTGAATTTCTCCTTGATCCGTTTCCGTCCATTATTCCTTGTCTGGCCTTCAGGTGCCTTGGAAAATAGTTTGACCCCCTCCTCTCTGTGGTAGCCCCTCAAATTTTGGAATCCTGCTATCCTGGCTACCCTGGTCCTTCTCTTCACTAGACTAGCCAGACCCAGTTCCTGCCACTGTTCTTTGTATGTTTTAGCCTCCAGTCCCCTCATCATCCTGGTTGCTCTTCTCTGCACTCTTTCTAGAGTCTCAGCATCTTTTTTATAGTGTGGTGACCAAAACTGGATGCAGTATGCCAGGTGTGGTCTTACTAAGGCTTTATAGAGCGGTATTAGTACCTCACGTGATCTTAATTGAATCCCTCTGTTAATGCAATTTAGGATTGCATTGGCTTATTTGGCTGCCGCTGCACACAACTGGCTCATATTTAATTGATTGTCCACTCCATGAGATCGCCTGGAGAGCTGAACTGGACATCCAGTTAGGAGACCCATGCCGTAGACGTTTTGTATAAAATTATGTGGGTTGTGCATATATGTTTGCTTCTCTTCTGTCATGTTCTCCTTATACGTTAAATAATAAATAATGAAAAGAAGGTTGATCGTTGTGTTGATGCTGGATGCTTATTTGGTACTCTTTTTCTAAAAGTTGAGAACAAGATCAACGAAGCTTGAGCCCATTTGGGAAAAAGGAAACCTTATTTTGCAACAGAGTGAAAATAAATTGTGAGGAAAATCCACATCGCCTCACTTTGCAAAATTAGACACGCAATTTATCTGTGCATAATGAAAAGAGGAGGGGTAAAAAAACACCAGGGGAAACCTGTGATAGAAAAGGCTAAAGGCACAGAATGAATATGAACTCACGTATGCAATTATTTATCATAAAATAAATTGTAATGTACTTCAATGCTAATTGAAACTTAGATATAAATGAGGAGGGGAGTTCCCATTTTAAAACACTTCTGAAAAACAATTCCAGATAGGTTTAGTCTTTTCACGTCAAAATAAGAGCTCAAGTTTTAGAGTTTATTTATTTTTTAACCTGATCAGCTGATCAACAGGAAAGGATCACAAACTTACCACACGCTATCACAGAATGCTTTTTACCTTAAAAATAATCCCTCAATTAACCTCCCAAAACACACCACTTAACATTCCTAGACAAAAAAGATGAGATTTAACTTCAGACAGAGATTCACTTGCAGTCTTGAAAAGCTCTCTCTTTCCCCAAATCCCTAAGAATGGCAATTTGGAGAAACAAATCTCTGAAAAAGTCACTTTCTTCCATTTTTGAACAGTCACTAAATGAATGGTTGTAAGCCAAGGACTATATGCAACAGGAGTTCACAAAATGTTTACGCACATTGTACAGCATTTAGTTTTTAAAACGAAACCGTGTTTGATCTGGGCAAAATGATCCTGAGTCACTCTTTAAAAAAAAAAAGATTAAAACTGCTTTATACCAGAAACAGAGGCGTTTCGTATCATATGTTTCAACAAGATATGATCCTTAAACTACCTGCGTCACTGACAGATCTCTTGATTGTATATGTAGATGCTGTTTACTCCCCACAATGTATTCAAATTGCAGTGAGCAAGGACATGCATTCAATTTTGCAGCTACTCAGATTGTTGGAGGAGCAGGGACAAAAACAGCCAGAGAAAAATTGAAGGCTGGGAAGCAGGCTCCTCACAGGAATGCTGATTTACAACCAGCTTATCAAGTACTTAGGAGAAAAAGGATTGCAGCACAAGAAAATAACAGCAAATGACTTAATAGCCGGCTATCAACACCCTAATCAACAACTAAAAATCCAAACACAACCAGGCACCACATAAATACCCCAGACAGAATAGCCCAAAGCACACATTCTGATAGAGAGAAGTTTCCTGAGGATGGGCTCCAGCACGCGTCCAAAAACTTGGAAGACTAAATCACTGGTCCCGGTGACCAACCCAGATTGGATCCAGCAACATTATCCTGGGACACGTAGATTCGCCTTCGCTTGACGCATTCAAACCTTCCATCAATTTGAGGTTTTATTGCAGCAAATATTTAACTCCACTCTGCTTCCAAGGCTTCAGGAAAACCTCTTTTTAGAGTGACACCTTCGCAAACTTTGATAGAGAAACTAGGTTTGTATAAAATTACAATCTCCCAGAGGAGGGGGGGGTGGAATTGTGTTGGTTTAATGCACACCAACATGATAATGCTACGTATAGATGGTACAGATTGGCTGGCTGTAAGTTTGCAACCTGCTACATTCCTGATTGTGTATAAACTATTCTTTACTGCTGTCTAAACAGATCCATGACTAATTCATTTCTGATTTTTCTCGCTGGAAATGATTTCATTTTACATTCATCTGTCACCGAAAATGTTGGAAAAGAAGAAAGCTATCCTGGCACAAGGCTGAACATCCTGGTTTTAAGGATGAACATAAAGTATGTATTGATCAGAGAGTAAACTGTTAGGGAGTTGAATCGCTGCAATTTTGTCCAGGAAACCTGATTTACAAAGCAACTGCAGCCTTTAACATCCATTTGAGCGTACCAATGTATCTTTCTCTTACATTCCCTTTTCAAGGCTAGGAGGGAGAATGTTGTTAACCTTGGATCAGTGGTGGGTTCCTATTGGTGCGGTCCACTCTGTCGTTCCGGTAGCAGCCCGCCAATTGCACAATTTGCAAGCGACAGCTCCAGTGCCCTCTTTGCTGGTCCATCGTGCGGCGCCATCTTTTTTTCTGAATTTTTGGCCTTTTTTTGCTTCCTGCGCATGCGCAAAATCGCACGAGGGGATGCACGCGCGCACAAGATTTCAGCAATTTTTTGCTTCCTGCGCATGCGCGGAAACAAAAAATGCCAAAATTGCATGTGCTCGTGCGTCCCCTCACGAGATTTTGGTGATTTTTTGCTTCCTGCGCATGCGGGAGGGGATGTGTGCACCACCAAGCTCAGAGAAAACCAAGGACCCCACAGTTCAACCCTGAGCTACAAATATTCTCCTTTATCGGTCAAATTCGTTAGTCAGGCAAAGTGCTACCAGATTCCTTCTGAGGGATCGCTTTGGAGCTCCACCGAAGCGGGGATTGTTCTCAGTCTAATTTTAGGCTTATGTAGCAAAGCTCTCTGTGAAAAGCTCCAGCCAAATCCGCTAACTGAAATGTAGGCCATCTCACACTATCAGAAGCAGAGGAAGTAACAGCCGGGAGGAAAACACTACAAAGCAGAGCCAAAACGTCTTGCCTCCAGCTGTAAAGTCCTCATTTCCTACTGTTGTAGCCCGCGAAGGTTGGCCTCGGAGTTGTAGCTCAGGAAGACCAAATCCAAACGCTCAGTGCTCCCTCTCTCTTCACCAGGTCTGGAAATGTTTTG
>JALIGW010000004.1:84208653-84241153 GCA_023053685.1 Diadophis punctatus similis | reverse complement strand
CTACACTACAGTGGTTCTCCTATCCGATCCCTCTTCTGTAGCTTCCATTGGAGGACATCCGTCCACTCTGGCTACATCCATGTGTCACTCCCTCTCTTAAAAATGATTGATGTGTAAAAGACGTAAAAACAGCCCACAGAGTTAAATATTAAAACTTGGAAGTTATGTGAGAAAGGTCCAGATGCCATTTGCTCACGACAAACATTCTCTCCAAATGCAAGCATATTTAGCCAGGACCTTCAGCTTATGCTCCTCAGCCCTGGAGGCACCTCTGCTGAACTTCTAAACTTAACAAAAACAAACAACCTTCAAACCAATGCAACTGTGGGAGGGAGGGAGGAAGAGAAGAAAGGAAGGAAGGAAAGGAAGGAAGGAAGGAAGGAAGGAAAAGAAAAAAAGAAAGAGAGAGAGATAAAGAGAGAGAGAGAGAGAGAGAGAGAGAGAGAGAGAGAGAGAGAAAGAAAAACAATGAAAGAGAAAGTGTATGAGAAAGAAAGAAAGAATGAGAGAAAGAAAGAGTGTGTGAGAAAGAAAGAGAAAGAAAGAGAAAGAAAGAAAGAAAGAAAGAAAGAAAGAAAGAAAGAAAGAAAGAAAGAAGAAGAAAGAAAGAAAGAAAGAAAGAAGAGAGGGAGGGAGGGAGGGAGGGAGAAAGAAAGGAAAAGATAGAGAGAGAAAGAAAGAAAGAAAAAGAGAATGAGAGACAGAAGGAAAGTGTGTGAGAAAGAGTAAGAAAGAATGAGAAAGTGAGAAAGGAAGGAAGGAAGGAAGAAAGAAAGGAAGGAAGGAAGAAAAGGAAGGAAGGAAGGAAGGAAGAAAGGAAGAAAGGAAGGAAGGAAGGAAGAGAAAAAAGAAAGAGGGAGAGAGAAAGAGAGATAGAAAGAAAAACAATAAGAGAGAAAGTGTGTGAGAAAGAAAGAAAGAATGAGAGAAAGAAAGAGTGTGTGAGAAAGAAAGAAAAAGAAAGAAAGAGAAAGAAAGAAAGAAAGAAAGAAAGAGGGAGGGAGGGAGAAAGAAAGGAAAAGATAGAGAGAGGAAGAAAGAAAAAGAATGAGAGAGAAAGAAAGTGTGTGAGAAAGAGTAAGAAAGAATGAGAAAGTGAGAAAGAAAGAACGAAAGAAAAAGAAAGAATGAAAGAGAGAAAGAATGAAAAATAAAAAGTGTGAGAGAGAAAGTATGAGAAAGAAAGAAAGAAAGAAGGAAGGAAGGAAGGAAGGAAGGAAGGAAGGAAGGAAGGAAGGAAGAAAGAAAGAAAGAAAGAAAGAAAGAAAGAAAGAAAGAAAGAAAGAAAGAAAGAAAGAAAGAAAGAAAGAAAGACAAACAAACTCTCTCCCTAACCCTTAAGGTGTGCAGAATCTAAACACACATTCATCATAATACAACTTGCCTGTTGTGCATATTAACTCAGAAGAAAGCCCCCCCCCCCCCAAACCCCCATGTCTCCTGGACCTGGTCTTCGTAACCATGCATAGGAATATTTCCTGAATTAGGAATTGCCAAATGGATCTGAAACCGTGAAAAAAAGGATTTTTTGAAAGCATCTGGGGGACACAAAGTATAACTAACTACATTTTTCATCACAGCTCATGTCCCTGGGTCAAAGCCAAGGCCATCGATTGTGATTCTTATGAAAGAAAACGCAAACCCCAACATCCCCCACGGCCTCTTTAGCTCCTCTTTTCCCTGCCATTTCAGAGGGAAAGAAGGCAGAGCGCAAAACAATTAAAACTCTTCCAAAGAGCTCCAGGCATGAAAACCACTCAGTGACATGTTTGTCTCTCTCTCTCTTTTCCCCCTTTAATTGTTCAAATAAAACCTTTGTTCCCAAAACTGCCTCTGAACCTCTGCCAAAGGGAGTGAGGGAAAGAAAGAAAAACAGGGAATCGATCATGGAAGGAAAACGAGAGAGAAAGAAGGGAAATGATGATGAAGGAACTCCTCGATTTACAACCGCAATGGAGCCCAAAATTTCTGTTGTCAAGTGAGACATTTGTGAGGCAAGTTTTGCCCCGTTTTATGACACACAGGGTTCACTGAAGCCTCCGGAGCCTATGGATGGCAAAAAAACCGAATTCCAGCTGATTTTCGGCCTTCCGAAGGGCGAGGGGAAGTCGTTTTCACCTTCCCCAGGCTTCAGGAAAGCCTCCAGAGTTTGTGGATGGCGAAAAACAGACCCAATGGCCCAACCGGAAGTTCGGTTGGGCCGTTGGGCCATTTTTCGTCATCCACAGGCTCCGGAAGCTTTCCTGAAGCCTGGGGAAGGCGAAAACGACCTCCCCAACCCCTTGCCCTCCAGAAGGCCGAAAATCAGCTGGCCAGCGCACACATGTGCACTGGAGCTGACATAGAGCAACGCCTCAGATATGGCTCCGCGTGCCACCTGTGGCACACGTGCCATAGGTTCGCCATCACGGGTATAGGCTCTCCTGCTTGAGCAGAGGGTTATTCTATCATTCTGTTATGCTGTTATCCTTCCTTCCTCCCTCCCTCCCTCCTTCTCCATCACTGGAGGTTTTTAAGAAGAGACTGGACAGTCAATTGTCTGGAATGACATAGGGTCTCCTGCTTAAGCAGGAGGTTGGACTAGAAGACCTCCGAGGTCCCATCCAGCTCTATTCTGATTGATGGATGCCATAAACTCTAACTCTTACTTTCAGAGTCCGCTGCATTGAACTGACCTAAGCCAAACTGCCCAAATAAAGAAGAGATCTATAAATGATTCCTGTTTACTTCTCTAAAAGGGAGCAATTATTTTGTGAGTGGGCAGAGATTTTAGGACAGCGCCAACAATCCGTTCTGAAAAATCTTCAGTTGGGCTCCTCAATCAGCCTGCTCGGAAACCAGCGTTTAAAAATAATAATAATTAAGAGCATCTCTGGGAATTTAAGATAGAAGCTCTTGAGATTCTCAGGGGAGAGAAAAAAACCCACCACGCTTGAGCAATTTCTTTGGGTGGTGCTGGATATTAATAGCACCCTTTTTAAAGATAGTAAATCGCACCTCCCAACACCCACCTCCTCTTTGAAAGCACCCACCTGCTCTTCTTCACAAAGGTTTTACTCTCCTTGGGAAAGTCTGTGAAAAGGTGTTGGGAGATTGTCCAAGCCTGCTGAATATAACCTCCGGTCACTTTTGTAGAGCCACGTCTCAAAATACCAGAGCTGGCAATGAATTTTTATCCCCACAGTGGGTTTTGCATTATTTTTAATTTGGAGAGAGGGGAAAGAGAACAGCCCCCCCCCAAAAAAGCATCATTAATCTCTGATGCAGGGAATGACCCAATATGGTAACAGAGCTATTTTATTATTTTTTATTATTTTTTATTTTATTTTATTTTATTTTATTATTTTATTATTTTATTTTATTTTATTTTATTTTATTTTATTTTATTTTATTTTATTTTATTATTTTATTTTATTTTATTATTATTTTATTTTATTATTTTATTTTATTTATTTATTTTTTATTATTTTATTTTATTTTTATTTTATTTATTTTATTTTATTATTTATTTTATTTTATTTTATTTTATTTTATTTTATTATTTTATTTTATTTTATTTTATTTTATTTTATTTTATTTTATTTTATTTTATTTTATTTATTTTATTTTATTTTATTTTATTTTATTTTATTTTATTTTATTTTATTTTATTTTATTTTATTTTATTTTATTTTATTATTTTATTTTATTTTATTTTATTTTATTTTATTATTTGTTTCCTGCTTTTAATATTTTTACAAATAACTGAAGGGTTATTTATATCCCACATACCTTCCCCCTATTTTCCCCACAACAACAACCCTGTGAGGTGGGTTTGGCTGAGGGAGCGATTGGCCCAAAGTCACCCAGCCGATTTTCAGGCTAAGGCGGGACAAGAACTCACCGTCTCCTGGTGATTGGCCCAAAGTCACCCAGCCAGCTTTCATGGCTAAGGTGGGACTAGAGCTCACCATCGGCTGGTGATTGGCCTAAAGTCACCCAGTTAGCTTTCATGGCTAAGGCGGGACTTGAACTCACGGTCTCTGGCTTTCTAGCCTGGTACCTTAACTACCAGACCAAAACTGGCTCTCTTTATATATACAGTATTTACCTATATCAGGCATACCATTTATGTTATGGATCGACACCTAGAAAATGCTGACACCTTGACTTATTTTGAAGGACACCGAAAAAAGGACCAAGGATTTGAAGTTCCAACATGTTCCCCTCCTGGACACGTGGTTACATTTTGGACACTTGGCGTTCAACCCCGTATTTATGTGTGTTTGCAGAACCCTGGCATCACAGGACCACAAT
Source organism: Diadophis punctatus similis (assembly GCA_023053685.1). Classification (NCBI taxonomy): domain Eukaryota; kingdom Metazoa; phylum Chordata; class Lepidosauria; order Squamata; family Dipsadidae; genus Diadophis; species Diadophis punctatus. The sequence goes on along the minus strand of JALIGW010000004.1, from coordinate 84,236,857 downwards.
TTACGACGTTTTTGTCCCAAACTGGCATTTCATTCCGGTGTCTAACAAAATCCACCCCACAGCAAACAAGGGTTCATTGAACGACTGCAGTGTTCACTTAACAACTGTTTACGACTGTCGCGTTTGCTTAATGACGCCTGCCCAAAAAAAGGTTACAACATCAGGCGCCATCGCATGGCAACCCAACTGTCACGCCTTACGACCAAAATTGCAGGCTCAATTACGGTCGTACGTCAAGGACCCGCCCATCCCTACCCACCGGAGTTTGTGGCAGCCTTCAAGAAAAGCAAGGATGCCAAAGTCCCACTCTGAAGAGCAGCCATGAGCCACGGTTTAAATACGGTATAAATAAACGTGTGATCTGGAGAATCTCCAATGTTTTACTCCGAAAGTAGATTGATGTTGAACTGATGGGGGGAACCTCAGACGGGCGGCTGATTTTTGAAGGTCATGGAAGGCTACAGACTATTTATTAGTCATTTAATTTATCTTCCACAGATTCTTTCTGCCAGAGAGAGAAGGAACCAGAGAGATATCTTGGTGGGGTCAGAGCGGAGTGCAATTTTGGGGCTGGGAGAGGCACCGTTTGCTGACTTCTCTTGAGTCAGCAGAACATTTTAGGATGTCCGATTGGGGGGAGGAAAACCTCCCAAGCCTGCGTGCCAGAAGTCTATTTTTGCAAATGGAATAAGATGGAGTGGGTAGCAAGCACAGGGGCGTGAAAAGCCCTTGGAGGGGGGGCGGGGTGGAAAAGTCAGCCACAAGCAAATGTCACTGATGAATCAGCTCAGGACCCAGGAATCTAAGCACAGATCTTTAAAAGAAAAGTAATTAGAAAAAGGTTGAGATTTTTAAAAAAACACCAGAATAGAATAGAATAGAATAGAATAGAATAGAATAGAATAGAATAGAATAGAATAGAATAGAATAGAATAGAATAGAATAGAATAGAAATTAGAGTAGAATAGAATAGAAATTAGAGTAGAGTAGAGTAGAGTAGAGCAGAGCAGAGCAGAGTAGAGTAGAGTAGAGTAGAATAGAATAGAAATTAGAATAGAGTAGAGTAGAGTAGAGTAGAGTAGAGTAGAGTAGAGTAGAGTAGAGTAGAGTAGAGTAGAGTAGAGTAGAGTAGAGTAGAGTAGAGTAGAACAGAACAGAACAGAACAGAACAGAACAGAATAGAATAGAATAGAATAGCAGAGTTGGAAGGGACCTTGGAGGTCTTCTAGTCCAACCCCCTGCTCAGGCAGGAAACCCTATGCCATTTCAGACACACTAGCACAGGTAGGTCTCGACTTACAACCACAATCGAGGTCAACATTTGCATTGCTAAGCGGGGCAGTGGTTAAGCGAGTTTTGACCCATGTGACGAGCTTATGACCATAAATTTAGCCCCAGATGTCTGTGGCTAAGCGAGACATTCATTTGGCCCCATTCTAAGGCCTTTCAAAATGAGTTTCGCCCCATTTTACAACTTTTCTTGCCTCGGTGGTTAAGCGAACCGCTGCAGTTCTTAAGTGAGTCACCCAGTCATTAAGTGAATCTGACTTCCCCGTTGACTTTGCTTGTCAGAAGGTCGCGAAAAGGGATCACGTGACCCCCAGGGACAAATGCAAGAGTCATGAATAACTGCCAGTGGCCAAGCATTCCAAATTTTGGTCACGTGACCCTGGGGTGGCTGCAACAGTCGTAAGTGTGAAAAACAGTCATAAGTCACTTTTTCAGTGCCACTGCAACTTCAAATAGCCCGTAAACAAATGGTTCTAAATCGGGGATAGCTGTAATGCGGAATGGAGGAGCCATTCCTATAAGCCAACTTTCATTACTTGTCACATAAAGGCCTTCCTTATAGAACAACAGAAATACATATATTTTTATGGTCTGGGAATAAAAGAGACGGGGGAAAACCCTAAAATAATATTCGCTTCCAGAGAATTTGACATTCTACCAGTTCATTTGGAAAAGGAAGTTAAGAATGTCCAGAGATACTTCACAAGAAGAGTATTATATTCCTCCATTCGCAACAGAATACCTTATGCCACCAGACTTGAAATTTTGGGCCTAGAAAATTTAGATCTCCGCCGCCTTCGATCTGACCTAAGTGTAGCACACAAAATTATCTGCTACAATGTCCTACCTGTCAAGGACTACTTCAGCTTCAACCGCAACAATACACTAGCTCGCAATAGATACAAACTTAATATAAACCGCTCCAAACTTGATTGCAAAAAATTCGACTTCAGCAACAGAGTGGTCAATGCCTGGAACACTTTACCTGACTCAGTAGTTTCTTCCCCAAACCCCCAAAACTTTAGACTGTCTACCATTGACCTCACCCCATTCCTAAGAGGTCTGCAAGGGGCGTGCATAAGTGCACCAGCGTGCCTACCGTCCCTGTCCTACCGTCCCCATGTATCTGTAAAATATCATGTACTCAAAACCATGCTTATACTAATGTAAGGCTGGCTTTCCCAAATTGAAACTAAAAAGCAATTTCCTTGTTTTTTTGGGTGGATACAAACACCAAAATTAATGTACCCACCTCAAAAGAGGACAAATACTCTGTTGCTTCTTTGTTTGCAAATAATAATTAAATTGAGAGAAAACATTAATATTCCAGGGTCATGTTCTATGGCTACCAACGTTGTTGTTGTGGGGAAAATAAAAGGAGGAAGGTGTTATTAGGTAAGACTAACAGTTTGTAACCGTAATAGACTTGGATGGGACCTTGGAGGTCATCTAGTCCAACCCCCTTGCTCTCGCAGGAGACCTATACTATTTCAGATAGATGGCTGTTCAGTCTCTTCTTAAAAGCCTCCAGTGATGAGGCATCCACAATTTCTGGAGGCAAGTTGTTCCACTGATTAATTGTTCTGTCTGGAATTTTCTCCTTAGTTCTAGGTTGCTTCTCTCCTTGATTAGTTTCCACCCGTTGCTTCTTGTCTGGCCTTCACCCCCCTCTTCTTTGGGGCAGCCCTTCAAGTATTGGAACAATGCTATCATGTCACTCCTGGTCCTTCTTTTCACTAGTTCCTGCAACTGATTCTCATATGTTTTAGCCTCCAGTCCCCTAATCATCTTTGTTGCTCTTCTCTGCACTCTTTCTAGAGTCTCAACATCCGTTTTACATTGTGGCGACCAAAACTGGATGCAGGATTCCAAGTGTGGCCTTATCAAGTGGTATTAACACTTCACATGAACTTGATTCTATCGCTCTATTAATGCAGCCTAGGATTGCGTTGGCTTTTTTGGCTGCCGCCACACACTGCTGGCTCATTTCAATGTTGGCTCATTCATTGCTCTGAGTTATTTATTAAAAATAATGAAGGCTGGATAAAATGCTATAAAAAAAGTTTGAAGAGCTGTGCAAATAAAGAAGAGACGAAGTCCTCTAGTTGCGACCTTGGAAAATCATCAACTCTAATTGTTCTAAGGAAGCCCGACCAACGTCTGTTTCAACTTCTCTTTTAATTGTTTCAAAAGACACGCGGACAGTTCAATGCAAATCAGAAACCAGGATGCTGTACGTCCCTCTTTCAAAAAGGAAATGAAATCAACTGTAAAAAGCACCAGTTTTGCATTCAAAAGACATGCACTGAAAAAAAAAACCCACCCAAAATAACCTTTTGCAAATTCATTTTCCTGAGCCCGGAGCGTTTCCTGTCCTACGTAGGTCATGAAAATCTTGTTTTTATTGCACAACTGGACTTCCTCTTTCGCAGAATTTTAGAAGGGGAACTAGGCGACAGCCTCTTCCACTTGTCAGCCTCTCTCTGTCCTTTCCCACGTAAATAACCTTGTGTAGTTTTCTTTCCAGGGAACATTCATTCTGCTGAAAAATGTGGAAAGCCCCACGATTTATTTACGTGCAAAACCTTTGCACTCAGCAATGAGTTATGCAAAAGACCTTCAAACTGAGCAGGGTCCCTATATTAATTCAGCAGGAGGTGTGAACCTACAAAAGAGAAACAGATTTTTTCCCCCAGGCTTAAAATTTCCCGTTTGTAAATTCTACTTCCAGTTGTTGTTGTTTTCTTCCAACTAGGCTCGGAAACAAGTCAGACGTGGATATAGGAGAAGCGGTCGATGGGATTTTCAGAGGAGCAAAGAGAAAACCTCAAAACCTGCAAAATATGAGTGTACAACCACATAATCCAAGTTTTTATGTGCATCACATATGCGGCTGTTGAAGGGCGGATGGAGTGGAAGGAGTTGGCAGAAACTGGGGTGGGTGTCAAAAGAGGCAGCAGCATAGAATCCCTACGTAGTCACAAGCAAAGCAAGTCCAACCTCCCTTGAATTCCACGCAGCCTTCTCTTAACTCCTAGCACAGGGCTGTCAAACTCATCCTGGTCTATGAGTAGCTTCGTAGCTTCGACCCGGGTCTACTCAGTGCGAAGAGGAAACATGCCAGCAGTGGCATCAAGATGGCCACGCCCACGCCCACCAAGGGCCACGTCCACCCAGTCGGCCAAGCCCACCCCGCCCCTTGAGGTCAACCACAGCCCTGATGTGGCCCTCAATGAAATTGACTTTGACACCCCTGTCGGAGCAGGTGCTAAACCGGAGTTGAGAAGACACCCGTGTGTAGGTTTTTAGAAATATATCAGCTTAATTGGGCCTTCAAGGGTGGACATGGTCTTTCCCGCCTAACAGCAATACACACACACATACACACACATGCACACACAGATCAAACTAACTGCAGAGGTTACAGCAACTTTTGTGACTTTTTTATGTCTCTCTTAACAAAACATCCTTCATTTCTAGACTCAGTTCTCTCTGGATTTTTTCTTAGCCAACACGGGGCTTCTCAATTCAGACTTTATTTCAACACCGGAAGAGCTCCAAGTCAGATCTGATCTGGAAAAAGAAGAGGACATGGAATAACCTGGGAAATGTTGCCATTAGCGGGAAAACTCGTACAGGTAATCCTACACTTATAATGGTCTGTTTAGAGACTGTTCAGAGTTACAACGGCACTGAAAAAAGTGACTTAGGACCGTTTTTCACACTTACGACCGTTGCCCGCATCCCCTCGGTCACCTGATCAAAATCCAGGCGCTTGCAACTGACTCATATTTATGACGGTCCTGGGGTCACGTGATCCCCATTTGCGACCTTCTGACCAGCAAAGTCCATGAGGAAGCCAGATTCACTTAACAACCCTGCGACTAACTTAACAAATCCAATAATTTCCTTAACAACCGCGGCAAGTGAGAAAAAATTAAAATTGTAAAACGGGACAAAACGAAATGCCTGAATGAATTTCTCACTTAGCAACAGAAATTCCGGGCTCAATGGTTGGTCGTAAGTCAAGGACTAGCTGTATTCATCCATTCAAGAATCAGTCCGCTGCAAGGGTAGCCGGATTGAATCCCACTTGAGACCAAACTAACAATTGCTGTCTTTAGTTCTTTCACTGTAGTCCTCGATTTATGGCCGGTTCCTTAGAGACCGTTCGAAGTCCCAACAGACCCTGAAAAAGCTACTTAACAATCCAGATTCAAAGATCTGACGTCCGCCTGATCCCACCCACCCACCCACCCCCTTCTGGTCACAAGAATGAATTTTGGGCACATGGCAAACGGCCCACATTTAGGGCTACTTGCAGCATCCAGAAAATTTACCAAACTGTACACATTTATTTCTGGTTTTCAGCAAAGTGCCATCCCTAGGAAACGGTTCATGACTGCGGGGTTCGCTTTACGACGGCAGTGTTTGCTGAACAACCGCCATCCAAAAGGTTGTAGAATTGCTCATTTTATGACTGTTGTGTTTGCTTAAAAATCACCCCCAGAAAAGTTGTAGAATTGTTCACGTTGACTGTTGTGTTTGCTTAACAACCAGTTCCAGAAAGATTGCAAAATCAAGCAATGGTGATTCATTTTACGGCCACTACGAACTGCAGCCAAATTTGCAGGCTCAATGAAGGTCGTAAGTCGAGGAATACATTTTCCGTGTGTTCAGCAAGTACCGCCACGTGAAGTTCTTAAAAGCCAGGCTATAAACTGATTTTTCCAGTTCTTCTGAAGAAAAAAAAAGTCCTTATGCATAGCATTGGACAAGAAAGCAGGGCGGGAGGGGGAAAACCCACAAAGGGGACTTTGATAAATTCTTCTGGCGGGAAGGTGTCTTGTCAGAAAGACTTTTATTTTTTATCAACGTTAAAGAAAACAAGGATCTGGGGATTTAAGGCAGCCAAACGATGTGAGAGGAAGTCTAGAAGCTGCAGTCATCATTAATCAGCAAACAGGCAGACAGGCAGGAACAGGGAGCAAAAATGAAACTGCAAAACGGAGTGAAGCAGCACTAAAGATATATATATATATATATATATATATATATATATATATATATATATATATATATATATATATATATATATATATATATATATATATATATATATATATATATATAAAAACTTCTGGTGCTTCTGTCTATAATTCTTCCCTACCAGCGTTATCCTAGTGACTTCAGCAGCTTCTCCAAAATTCGGCTGCAGAATTATTGAGTGCACTGGAGCGGAGTACATTTCCTTGGGGGAAAAAATTAACCAGAAGGGCTTTTCTCAAGCTTAGCCATTTTCGGCTGCTTCAACTTCAAATCCCAGAATTCCCCAGCCAGCATTTGGACTGCCTCCTTCCAGATACAAGGAGTCCTTGACATATGGCCACAATTGAGCCCGATATTTAGGTTGCTAAGTGAGACACTGGCTAGGTGAGTTTTGCCCCGTTTTAGGACCTGTCTTGCCACGGCTGTTAATTGAATCACTGCAGTTGTTAAGTTAGTTAAGAGCCCTGGTGGCGCAATGGTTAGAAGGCAGCATTGCAGGCTGACTCTGCCCACTGCCAGGAGTTCGATCCTGACCGGCTCAAGGTTGACTCAGCCTTCCGTCCTGCCGAGGTCGGTAAAATGAGGACCCAGATTGTTGGGGGCAAGAGGCTGACTCTGTAAACCGCTTAGAGAGGGCTTTAAAGCACTGTGAAGCTGTATATAAGTGCTATTCCTTCCTTCCTTCCTCTTCATTTCCTTCCTTTCTCCCTCCCTCTCTCTCCACCTCCTTCCCTTCCTCTCTCTCCTTCCTTTCTTCCTTCCTTCCTTCCTTCCTTCCTTCCTTCCTTCCTTCCTTCCTTCCTTCCTTCCTTCCTTCCTTCCTTCCTTCCTTCCTCTCTTATTCCCTTTTTCATTCTCCTTCCTCAGGGCGCAGTTGTTAGAATGCAGCATTGCAGGCTAAACTCTGCCCACTGCCAGGAGTTCAATCCTGACGGTTGACTCAGCCTTCCGTCCTTATGAGGTCGGTCAAATGAGGACCCAGATTGTTGGGGGCCTGAGACCGACTCTGTAAACCGCTTAGAGAAGGCACTGTGAAGCGGTATATAAGTCTAAGTGCGATTACTATTGCTAGTTACATGGTTGTAAAGTGAATCTGGCTTCCCCATTGAAGCTGGCTTGCCAGGGCGGTCACATGACCCCAGGACACTGCAACCGTCATAAATATGAGTCAGTTGGCCAAGTGTCTGAATGTGGATCTCGTGACCATGCTGATGCTGCAACGGTCGTAAGTGTGAAAAACGGTCATGAATCACTTTTGTCAGTGCCGTTGTAACGTCAAACGATCACTAAATGAACTGTTGTAAATTGAGGACTACCTCTGCTCTATCCCTTAGAGGGCAACAAAGACCCCTGGAAAACTCTTACTCAATGCTGACATCTAGTGGTGACTGACGTTTCTGCAGCCCACACTTTGGAGTTCTAACCTCCATTAGAGGTCAAGAATGAAACCCAGATAGACCATCGAAGGGGAGAAGAAGGAAGGAAGGAGGATCAGAGAGAGAGAGAGAGAGTGAGAGTGAGAGTGAGAGAGAGAGAGAAGAGAGAGAGAGAGAAAGAGAGAGAGAGAGAGAGAGAGAGAGAGAGAGAGAGAGAGAGAGAGAGAGAGAGAGAGAGAGAGAGAGAGAGAGAGAGGGAGGGAGATCTCGAAGTCAATCTCTTAAAGTTCTCCCCTTATTAATCTAAGCAACATCAGCCTTGAACAACACAGCCGTTGACCTATGGAGATCAGTTAAAAATAGTGAGCCAGCCATGGAGAAAAGCCTCTCTTAAATCCTTTATGCAACCAAAGATAAAACTCTGACCTAGATGGCCAGATACGTAAACTACCAAGTCTATAATTCAGCCAAACTTTGTCTTGATCTGTTAAAAGAAGCCTGCAAAAATTGCAATGGGTGATCCCTGGCAGGAAATCCTTGCAATTTAACATGGAGAAAGAAAATCCGGCACTTACTTGCATTTGGAAAGGGAATTTAATCACTTCTGTACATTATCATCCCCCATGTGACACGGAACTGAATGTTTCTGTAAAATGTTGGTTATAAAATTACTGCCTCACCTCCGGGAGGCTCGCAAGATTGTTCCAAACACAAACTTTAAAAAGAAGAAGATTATGCAGTTATACCACTAGCAACCACACTGAACAAGAGAATAATAATAAGATGATCATGATGGTAGCAATTCAATAACCCAAGTTAAAGATGTATGTAAAAACAACTAGAATACGCTGAGATATCAATTTACCAATAAAGGAGAATATTTGCAGTTCAAGGTTGAATTGAGGAGCCTTTGGTGCTCTCTGAGCTTGGTGGTTTTCTTGCAGACGTTTCATGACCCAACTAGGTAACATCATCAGTGCTAGAAAGGAAGAGGAGGAGGAGGAGGACTGTGGGGTCCTTGGTGCTCTCTGAGCTTGGTTGCTTACTTGCAGACATTTCGTGACCCAACTAGGTAACCTCATCAGTGCTAGAAGGGAGTGATCCTTTCTAGCACTGATGATGTTACCTAGTTGGGTCATGAAACATCTGCAAGAAAACATTTTCATTTATTATTATTTATTATTAGGTTCTTCTATGCCGCCCTACTCCCTAAGGACTCAGGGCGGCGTACAACATTTTAAAAGAACACTAGACAATAAACATTCATTTAAAAACAATTTTAAAACATTAAAAAGGTTAAAAGACGTTCAACAACATACATACTGGGGGAGATCTCGGATAAAAACTAGTCTCAAACCAACCAACATCCATTTAGCATGATGGGGACACAGGTGTTATTTCTGAATGTCTAATGACTTAGAAGGTATAATGTCCTCAGTGTCATCTTTGCAGACAATATAAATGACTTCATTTGCATAACATCTCTAGGTTGACATCACCACAATGAGAATTTTATAACATCCGTACCGCAGTCGTTAAAAACTGCGGTGGTGCGACCCATCCTGAAGAGGCCTTCCCTGGATCCAGCTGATTTGAAGAACTATCGTCCAGTCTCCAACTTACCTTTTCTAGGTAAAGTTGTAGAGAAGGTGGTGGTGACTCAGCTTCTGCAGCTCCTGGATGAAACAGATCATCTAGATCCTTATCAGTCGGGCTTCAGGCACGGCTACAGTACAGAAACTGCCTTGGTCGCCCTGATGGATGATCTCTGGCGGGCCCGGGATGGGGGGTACTCCTCCATCCTGGTGCTACTTGACCTCTCAGCGGCTTTCGATACCATCGACCATGGTATCCTTCTGCATCGGCTCGGCGAGTTGGGAGTGGGAGGCACCGTTTTACGGTGGTTCTCCTCTTATCTCGCCGATCGGATGCAGTCGGTGTTGGCAGGAGGGCAGAGATCGTCCCCTAGGCCCCTGTTATGTGGGGTGCCCCAGGGGTCGGTTCTCTCGCCCATCCTGTTTAACATCTACATGAAACCGTTGGGTGAGATCATCCGCAGACATGGGGTGTGTTTCCATCAGTACGCTGACGACACCCAGCTGTACATCACCACCCCGTCTGACTTCAGGGAGGCAGTGGATGTAATGTGCCGATGCCTGGACGACGTTAAGATCTGGATGGGGAGGAACAGACTCAGACTAAATCCCGATAAGACTGAGTGGCTGTGGATATTGCCTCCTAAGGTTCACGACAACTACCTCTCCTTGGTCTTTGAGGGTGCGAAACTGACCCCCTCAGACCAGGTCCGCAACTTGGGGGTCCTCCTAGACCCACAGCTAAAATTGGACCACCATCTTTCTGCTGTGGCTAGGGGGGCCTTTGCACAGGTTCGCCTGGTGCACCAGTTGCGGCCATACTTGGAGAAGGAGGCTCTACTCACGGTCACTCATGCCCTTGTCACCTCGCGTTTGGACTACTGCAATGCGCTCTACATGGGGCTACCCTTGAAGAGTATCCGGAGACTTCAGTTGGTGCAAAATGCGGCTGCGCGTGCTGTGGTGGGTGTGCCAAGGTACACCCACGTGACACCGATACTCCGCCAGCTGCATTGGTTGCCCATCGGTCTCCGGGTCCAATTCAAGGTGTTGATCACCATCTTTAAAGCCCTTCATGGCTTAGGACCAGGATATCTTCGGGACCGCATTCTGCCTCATACTTCCCTCCGACCGGTTAGGGCCCACAGAGTTGGCCTCCTCCAGGTCCCGTCGGCCAAGCAATGCCGACTGGCGGGCCCTAGGGGGAGAGCCTTCTCTGTGGCTGGCCCCGTGCTCTGGAACCAACTACCCCCAGAGACCCGAACCATCCCCACTCTGCTGGCCTTCCGAAAAGCCATCAAGACATGGCTCTTCCTGCAGGTGGGGGGGACAGCTTAATTCCACCTGAGCCTACCCCCCAAGTATGTATGTGCTGAATGGATGTTGTTGTTTTTAAATAGTTGTTTTAAATTTTGTATTTGTTTTTAAATTCCATATAATTTTGTTTATTCTTGTATTCTTCTTGTTGTAAGCCGCCCTGAGTCCTTCGGGAGTTGGGCGGCATATAAGAATAACAAAATAAATAAATAAATAAATAAATAAACTTGTATCCAAAATCCAGGCATTGTTCCTACACAACGTAACTAGCCGAGTGGCTTCCGACCAGCACATATATATTTTTGTATGTCTAGTCTAACAAAGAGGGGGACCAGGGGCGACATGATTGCAGTCTTTCAATATTTGAGGGGCTGCCACAAAGAAGAGGGAGTCAAACTATTCTCCAAAGCACCTGAGGGTAGAACAAGAAGCAATGGGTGGAAACTAATCAAGGAGAGAAGCAACTTAGAACTAAGGAGAAATTTCCTGACAGTGAGAACAATTAACCAGTGGAACAGCTTGCCACCAGAAATTGTGGGTGCTCCATCACTGGAGGTTTTTAAGAAGAGATTGGACAACCATTTGCCTGAAATGGTGTAGGGTTTCCTGCGTAAGCAGGGGGTTGGACTAGAAGACCTCCAAGGTCCCTTCCAACTTTGTTATTTTGTTATGTTTCTCATCATACCAAGAAGTCTGCTCGGAACCTATACAGATGATAATCAGCTCCTTCTAGCTTGCTTTTTGCTTATTTCTACACAACCAGACCATAAAATATTTCCATATCATCCTGCTTGTGCAGGATCAACTCCTGTACGAGGCAAATGTATCCTAGCCAATTCATTTGAATGGAAAACAGTTCCAAGCAGAGTCCGTTGCATATTTTGAAGGTCTGCTGGCACAACTCCAGTTTTAATTCTACAAGGAGAAAAACTGCCCCTCCCAATCAAGCATTGCCTGCCCTACAGGGAGGTCCTCGACTTACAGCAGTTCATTGAGTGACTGCTCGAAGTTACAACGGCACTGAAAAAAGTGACTTGTGACTGTTTTTTCATACTTATGACCATTGCCGCATCCCCATGGGTGAGATGTAAATACATAAATAAATAAACAAACAAATAAGTAAATACATACATACATACATACACACACAAATAAACAAATAAACAAATAAACAAATAAACAAATAAACAATTTAAGAAATGTGGGAAGAATCCGGAGATTGAAAAGGGTTGTCAAAACATTAAACAATCAGCTAAAGAAGTTTTTACATGGGAGTCTGACTCCCATAGAGCCTAGGAAAGAAAGATATAGGTTGCCTTCCCCAAGACTATAAATTGCAACAATTTCTTTCTCAAGTTTGATGGTTTGGCGATTAAATTAAGCATATTTCACATGTGTCACCCGCAGCATCTCTGAACAAGAGGAGGTTTGTGTAATAACCCACAACAAGAAATTACGATTGGCTAATCTAGGAAATAGATTTATCGCTTAACGTCAGTTTTGAAGATTGCCAAGAGGCTCTTCCCAAATCAGACCCTCAAGATCTTCCACAGCTGTCCCAAAGCTGCGTGTTTTTTTTTCAGCAGGCAACTGGATTTTCTTGTTTTTTTTTTCTTTTCTTTCGAAGACGTTTCGCTTCTCATCCAAGAAGCTTCTTCAGTTCTGGGGAAACGGAAGGCTGGGAAGCGAAATATCCTGTCGGAGCTGAAGAAGCTTCTTGGATGAGAAGCGAAATGTCTTCAAAAGAAAAAAACCAAGAAAGTTTAGTTGCCTCCTGGGGAAAAAAAAGCTTTTGGGGACAACCCTGACCTGGATTACAGAGAATCTCTATACGCAGGGGTCCCCAAACTTGGCAACTTTAAGACTTGTGGAGTTCAACTCCCAGAATTCTCCAGCCAGCTATTCCTAAGGGAATTACACTCTTAAACTATGCTGGCTGGAGAATTCTGGGAGTTGAAGTCCACAAGTCTTAAAGTTGCCAAGTTTGAAGACCTCTGCGTCTACAGACTTTTATCTTCTGCAGCTGTTTTGGCAAGTCTAGGAACAGAAGGGACATCTTTCTTCCTCTTTATCTTTCCTTTTCCTCGGTTGTTTGCGGTTGCCTAGATAATATTTGGGGGGGGGGAGAAGAGGAGACTACGACGTCGGTTTATGTATCTGCAGACAAAGGACATCTGTTTCCATTACCTACCACTCCAGCTTTTATCGTGCTTTGAACGGGAACACGCGTGTGTCTCGTCATCCAGCACCTGACGGGACCTGCCATCTCGGATGATTGAGCCTTGGGTAGCATCACAGCACACCATGGGACGCCAGCCACCAGCCCTGTCTGCCCCTGACAGCTGGAACTCTGTTTGAAGGCAACCCAAAAACGGTAACTTGGCAACAGCCTCCGTTCTGAATATGACTAAACGCGGCAAGAATCGGTGGGCCTGGTTTATGACCGGACTCTCAAGGATTGCGGTGTGGGGGGGGGCGACTCAACCCAGCCCCCCCACTGGGCTCCAGAAAAGGCGTTTCTCCGTGGAAGGCCTTGTTACTTGATCTGATGGTACTTATCTAGTTTGTCAACATCAGGTTCCAATTGAGCAACAGCCAGGAGATGGAAACGGTCTCCGTTACAATCCCCGACAGAGGAGAGAGAGAGAGAGAGAGAGAGAGAGAGAGAGGAGAGAGAGAGAGAGAGAGAGAGAGAGAGAGAGAGAGAGAGAGAGAGAGAGAGAGAGAGAGAGAGAGAGAGAGAGAGAGAGAGAGAGAGAGAGAGAGAGAGAAGAGGAGTCAAGGTGAAGGTCACAAAGTTAGTGTAAAGCCAGGTCAGAAGGGGCGAAACAAGCCAGGATGCCTTTTTCTGCAAGGATTTTCAAATTTAGAAGACACTTCCCATGATTTACCAAGTCAATAATCCATAGGTTTTAACAAGCAAGAAGAAAACCTTCTAAGATTACAAACTGGTGTATCTTCCAGGTACACAATTTATGCAGTCTTTACAACCAGGAATAAAACTTTCTAAGATTACAAACTGGTGTATCTTCTAGGTACACAATTTATGCAGTCTTTACAACGTGGAATAAACCCTTATAAGATTACAAACTGGTGTATCTTCCAGGTACACAATTTATACAGTGGGTCGTAGATTATGCTGCTGATATCCAAACATCTGCAAGCTGTCAGTTTTCAAAATGTATAAGTATGTATGCTATTGATATGTTTTTAAGGTATATGTATTGATGTATATATGGAAACTGAGGAGAAAAAAAACACTTTTAAAAATGGTCATCTAACATCAAAAACGTCATCAAAAAAAGCACAACAAAGAATGTTCTTTCTGCGCCAACTCGGGAAGCTCAAACTGCCCAAGGAGCTGCTGATACAGTTCTACAGAGGAATTATTGAGTCTGTCATCTGCACCTCTATAACTCTCTGGTTCGGTTCTGCAACCCAACAAGACAGACACAGACTTCAGAGGATAATCAGAACTGAAGAAGAAACAATTACTGCCAACCTGCCTTCCATTGAGGACCTGTATACTGCACGAGTCAAAAAGAGGGCTGTGAAAATATCCACAGACCCCTCATATCCTGGACATAAATTGCTTCAACTCCTACCCTCAAAACGACGCTATAGAGCACTGCACACCAGAACAACTAGACACAAGAACAGTTTTTCCCCGAATGCCATCACTCTGCTAAACAAATAATTCCCTCACCACTGTCAAACTATTTACTAAGTCTGCACTACTATTAATCTTCTCATCGTTCCCATCACCCATCTCCTCCCACTAATGACTGTATGACTGTAACTTTGTTGCTTGTATCTTTACGATTTATATTGCCTGGTTCCTAATATGATTTGATTGCTTATTTGTACCCTATGACAATCATTAAGTGTTGTACCTTATGATTCTTGACAAATGTATCTTTTCTTTTATGCACACTGAGAGCATATGCACCAAGACAAATTCCTTGTGTGTCCAATCACACGTGGCCAATAAAGAATTTCTATTCTATTCTAAAGCCCCATCTCATTTCTACTTCTGTTTTCAAAGGATGGAGGAGTTTTACGAGTGCCCTGAAGAGCTCTGAATGATCCCAGTGACCAGAAGATGACCTCCTCTCACCTTCCTGGATGTGACAAAATCAACGGGTGAGGCTTTCTCAACTTGAAGACAAACAGAGGAGGACAATGCAGAAACCAAGGGGTTGAAAATTGCTTTCTTCTACTCTCTCTTCAAGGTGTGAGTGTGCTCTCATTTAGCTTGTGAAACAACCCAAAGGTGCTTTTTTCAGGTGGCAACTGGAATTGCTTGTTTTCTCTTTGAAGATGTTTCGCTTCTCATCCAAGAAGCTTCTTCAGCTCTGACTGGATGGTGGGGAATGGAAGGATTTATATTCCTTGCTGGTCATTTGCATCCTTTTTAGAGTCATTGAGGCCACTTGGAGGTTTGTCTGTCTCCTCAGGGTCACTTGAGTAGTGAAAATGGTTCCTGTAGTCTGCAATTTTTTCCTCTGGAAATCCATTCTGGATTGGTTACAACTTAATAGTTTCTGAAATTTCTTATATGATACTTGGCTCCTACTGGCAACGAGTAGGCCAAATCACACCAAATAAACTTATTGAAGTAACTGGGACCCAAAATAGAAATTTTAATCCCATTACAAGTGAAAGCCAGAATGTAGCATGCAAGCTTTAAACTTTCACCCTAAGTAAGTGTTGTTTAATTCAGATTAAAATTCACATGACTTGTTACACTGAGGTTGTTTTTTTAGATCACTCTAACGTTTGAGTTTAGGCATATTCAATTTTAATCTTAATTAAGATTAATTAATGAATCTTGAATCAAGACTAGGTTTGGAGCACCAGTGGCAAAACACACAAGAATTCTAAATCTGCTATCATGGGAATAAACAGTGATTCACTTAACAACAGTGGCAAGAAAGGTCGTAAAATGGTGCAAAATTCACTTAACAACTGTCTCGCTTAACAACAGAAATTTTGGGTTCTATTGTGGTCGTAAGTCCAGGATCACCTGTATAGCTCTTTCAAAAAGGCCCCCCAAAAATCCCTAGTTTTAATGTAAGGGCTTGTCATAGACATATATATGAAAGTGATTGCGCTTAGAAGAACCTCTTATTTGTGCCGATTAAAGCACCCACCGAAAAAAAAATAGAATTTATATCATTCACCCTTAAAAGGTTATTGGAAAGTTTCTAGTGATAATTGGAAAGCAAGCAAGAGTCATAGGAAAGTAAGAAAAAATCAAAGCGGTTCCAAAAACGAGGAATGTTTTTAATTTCATTTTAGGATTTTGTTCCTTTTCGGTGTAGGCGAGAATGCTCGGCTGTGTCCTGTTGCACAAATCAAAATCTTTTCAGCTTAACGTGGTTACCTAAAAGACGATGCTACT
This sequence comes from Diadophis punctatus similis, assembly GCA_023053685.1. Classification (NCBI taxonomy): domain Eukaryota; kingdom Metazoa; phylum Chordata; class Lepidosauria; order Squamata; family Dipsadidae; genus Diadophis; species Diadophis punctatus. The sequence continues at coordinate 84,220,826 of JALIGW010000004.1, read as the reverse complement.
AAACCTAGATAATTTGTTCTTCCCCCATTCCCACGTCCCAAAGCATACACAAAGGATGAACAGATAAAAGAAATCTACAAATTGCAGATAACATTTCTCTGCAATGACCAAGTCTCCCACCTTGTCAATCTAGGACTGACAATCCTTGATGTCTGAAATACTGACAAATTATTTTTAATTGCTGAAAAGTTTCCAAATCTAAGCCTCAACCTCAACCCATCCTGGCCACCCTGTGTTGGGCTTGATACATTGACACTTAAAGCTCAGAGGTGGGTTCAGACCAGTTCAGACCGGTTCGCCCGAACTGGTAGCAACCCGCTGGTGACATCACGATGACATCACGGAACCGGTCCGTGGAGGCCACCATCTTTTTTTTTTTTGAATTTTTTTCCAGGTTTTTTTTCTTCTGAGCATGCGCAGAAGCTGAATTTCCGGCACTGCACATGCGTCGCCATCTTGTTTTTGGCTTTTTGGGGGGGAGGATTTTGTTTTATTTATTTGGCACAGTGCATGTGCGCGCGCGCAAAGCGCGCCCACGAGGTGCGCCCATGCGACACGGGAAGAAGCGAACCGGCAGCGACGTAAGTTAGAACCCACCCCTGTTAAAGCTTGAAAATTTATGTAGAATGTGTAACTCCTTAACATCAGAGCATGTTAATATAAGGCAACTGGCAGTTGGAACAGAGTTCTTTTCAGGTGGGGAAGGGGAATAGAACGTCTAACTCCTTAAGCATCAGAGCGTGTTAATTAATATAATACTGTATAAGAAATACTAATGATCCGATGGTCATTTCGAAAAATCCTTTCTTAGTGAGCACCTAGAAGCCAAGAGGAACATACGTGCCAAGTTTCAAGTTTGTAGGCTTTACAGTTCTGGAGATTTCATGATGAGTGAGTGGTATTTGGCTTTTATATATATAGATTTACGCCACATTTTCACTTCATAAGCAATCTGTAAAGATGATTGACATTAAAACCAATTAACCGGACCCTTAAAACTTCTGTGACGCAGGACAAACAGGATGGCTCCATTTTCTTACTGCACTCTTTCCCGTACAGCATTTAATTTATTTTTAATCATTTCAGCTGTGCCCTCCGTCTAGCATTGTAGTTATATCGACTTACTAGTTAAAGATTGCACAATTTTGTGCTGCGGTAAAAATGTTGAACTTCTTCTTAAAGCCACTTCTTCTTTCTCTTTAAATTCAAGAAAATTTAAAAATAGCCACCAAGGGGGGAAAAAAAGAGAGAGATTTCAGATTCCCTTAAAGCAGGATCCTTATTCTTGTTTTTAACTGCTAGATACATCTACTTTAAAACTGGCTTTCTTCGCCTATGTGTGAGTTGGATGGCTATGTCAATTTGCAAAATAAATAAAGGCACAAATAGATAAATAATTTTGCTGTCCCTGCTGACTTAAAACCATGGAATTTTCTGATTCAAGGGCTAAGAACTTCTGACTCGGCTCAGGTTTGTTTAAAAAGATCAACACCACATTAAAATGAATTTCATCTTTGGAATATTTATTTCCAGTATACAAACTGAAAAACAGACAGTTCTCAACTTACAACCATTCATTTAGTGACTGTTCCAAGTTACGACCGCACTGAAAAACAGGACACTTTTTAAAAAGTTTCTCACACTTATGACCGTTGCAGCATCCCCAGGGTACCAAAACTAAGGAGGAAGTTCCTGACAGTGAGGACAATAAACCAGTGGAACAACTTGCCACCAGAAGTTGTGGGTGCTCCAACACTGGAGGTTTTTAAGAAGAGATTGGACAGCCATTTGTCTGAAATGGTACGGGATCTCCTACTTGAGCAGGGGGTTGGACTAGAAGACCTCCAAGGTCCCTTCCAATTCCGATATTCTGTATTCTATATGTGATCAAAATTCAGACACTTGGAACTGACTCATACTTATGACGGTTACAGTGTCCTGGGGTCACTTGATCCCCTTTTGGGACCTTCTGACAAGCAAAGTCAATGGGGAAGACAGATTCACTCAACAACTGGGTGACTAAGTTAACAACTGCAGTGATTCACTTAAAGACAGTGGCAAGAAAGTAAAGCAAGTAGAATGGGGCAAAACTCACTTAACCAATGTCTCGCTTAGCAACATCAATTTTGGGCTCAGTTGTGGTTGTAAGTCAGGGACTATACTAGCCATTGCCATAACAACCAACCTATCTAATCATCAACATTCAAAATCAAAGTTTCGGGGGTTTTTTTTGCCTCAAGCACAAAGTCCAGAAGTGGTTTTCAAGTAAAGATCATTTTGCTCATCTAACCACATCTGCTTTTTTTCACACATTTTAATATTAACCAGAAGCGTTGCACGTGCCTTTCCCTTCTGTTAATAATTACTATGTTTGGATGAAATTTTGGAAAGCCCAGGTGAAAACAACCCTCTTAAAGAAATTATATTAAATGCAACAACTTTCCCCCATGGCAAAAATGCTTTCGTGCGCTTGGAAAGTGAATGCATAGAAATACTAAGTCAACAGAAATATTAAGCTATTCCTTTATATATCTTCACGTGCTTCCCTCAAAGTGTTTGCAGAAACTACTTAGCTGTGAGTGGTGCACCATGACAGCTATTAGCTTATCTGACATCTCTACTTCTGTTCTATGAACCAGAAATGGCTGTGTTTATTTACACAAAGAAACAGGGCCGCTAGAGAACCGTAGCACTTGGACTGGATAAACATTGCAATTTATTATTTGGATGGCTAGGCAATTAACAGGATTGAAATTGAAAAGAAAGTTTGGCTGTTTCTGTATGCGGAAACTTGGGATACAAAGTTCTTGGACTTTTCAACCCAATGAAAATAAATAAATAAATGCAGCCAGGGAATACATAAAGCTGAAATATGAAAATAATCCTGAATACAAGCCATTGGTTAGAGCTAGGGTTTGTTTAATGACCGCTTAATGGCAATGAAAAAAGTGACTTATGACCATTTTTTTACCCTTATGACCATTGTAGGGCGTGTCAAATTTTTCAACTTTCAATTTCCAAACTTTAGGAGTGTTGAAATGTTGTGACACGCCTTGGAGAGTGTAAAGATATTTTGGTTCCTTCAATATAATTTAGATGTGCTTGGTAAGGAACTACATAAATACCATAACTTTTTAACCCAAAAGTGCTTTTTTTTTGTGGAAATCCATTCCTACTCCCACACCATTCAAAGGGTGTTCATCCCAAATTGTATAGCTAAAAGTCAGTAGCGATTCTCAGTCATCCAGGTCATAGTTGTCCCAAAGGTGCTTTTTCTAGAGGCAACTGGACTTTCTTGGTTTTTCTTTTGAAGATGTTTCACTCAGGGGTGGATTCTGGCTTACCTCGCTGCCGATTCGCTTCCCCACGCGCCGTGCTTTGCGCGTGTATGCACAGTGCTAAAAACCCAGGTTCTGCGCATTTGCAGAAGCAAAAAAACAGCATCTAAGCGTGCGCAGAAGCGAAAAACAAGATGGCGGCACCTACAGCGAGAGCCAGTTCGGGGGCGTGTCCAGCTGGCCGTCACTGCCGGTTCGGTGAGCGGGGCGAAATTCCCGCTACCGGTTCTATAGAACCTGTCCAAACCGGCAGGAATCCGCCTCTGGTTTCGCTTCTCATCCAAGGAGCTTCTTCAGCTCTGACTGGATAGTGGGGAATGGAAGGATTTACAGTATATTCCATTGTGAATGTCATGGTCGTTACACAAATCCATTTTCCCCAAGGGGAGGTTTTTTTTTTGCAGAAACTGGAAGTAAATACCAGAAACCAGCAAAAAAAACCACTTGTGCAACTATATTTTCCTTCTGCATCTGAAGGACACTTTCTGGTCTGAGAAAAAAAAGAGAGAGAGAGAGAGAGATTTCAGATTCCCTTAAAGCAGGATCCTTATTCTTGTTTTTAACTGCTAGATACATCTACTTTAAAACTGGCTTTCTTCGCCTAGGATGAAGTCACTTACGTGTGAGTTGGATGGCTATGTCAATTTGTGAAATAAAGAGAGAGAGAGAGAGAATCATCCAATATAAAAGCAGCAAAAAGCAAGGTCATTTTTTTAAAAAGTTCCTTAAACAAAGTTCCCTGTAAGAAACTCACTCCATGATCAATATTTAATCTCCAGCCTTCGGATAGCTATCAAAATCCAGGTTCTAAATCACTTTTATTTCAAACACCTCCAAAAGAAGTGCCAAAACTGTCCAACTGAGAGAGATGAACAAGAAAAACGGTGATCATTTGGCCGCTACCTAGAAAACTTATTAATTTTTTTTTAAAAAAGCATTAAACAAGTCTATAAAAGTCGCCGTTTCAGAATAAAAGCTCACCATCAGGTATACCAAGAACGTACAGGCAGTCCTCGGATTACGACCCCAAATGAGCCCCAAGATTCATGTTGCTAAGCGAGATGTCTGTTAAGTGAGTTTTGCCCCATTTTACAACCTTTCTCGGCACAGTTGTTAAGCTGCGAATCCCTGCAGGTTATTAAGTTAGCAACACGGTTGTTAAGTGAATCCGGCTTTTCCTTCGACTTTGCTTGTCAGAAGGTCGCAAAAGGGTGACACTCCCCCCAAGACACTGCAACCGTCATCAATATGAGTCAGTTGCCAAGCGCCCGAATTTTCCCACGTGTCAATCATTTCCCTGGCTGTTTTTGTACCTGCTGAGCCAACAATCTTAGTAGCTGTGAAATTGAATAGCCCAAAGCACACATTCCGGTAGAGAGAAATTCCCTGAAGATATGGCTCCAGCATGAGTCTGAAAGTTCAGAAAACGAAACCCCTGGTCCCAGTGACCGACCCAGATTGGATCCCGTAGAGGTCTACAGACTCAGCCATCAATGGTCACCCCATGATGGAACTCTGGACAACATCAGAAAATGCCCCTTATGTGCGAACGTAGTTCAAAAGCGACACGTCTACTTCCCTTTTGAGGCCAAGGCTGTGAGATAGCGAAAGTTCCTGGCCGCTAAAACAAATCACTTTTCATAGATCCACAGGGACTAGCAACTTGTTCACAATTTGAATCCTTTGCATGGTGGAAAAACAAGCCAGAAGAGATCCTTGTTATCATCCAGAGAAAATACAGAAGTCCAGTTTCTATGAGATTTTGTTCCTTTTCCAAGAACAGACGCAATGTATCATAAATTGTTTTTAGATAGAGATATATAGAAAGAGATAGCATTTATATGTTAATGTTATATACCAGTGATGGCGAACCTTTTTTCCCTCGGGTGCCAAAATAGTGCGCGCACGTGCTATCGCACGCTCGTGCGTGCCCACACCCATAATTCAAAGCCCCCCACTTGCCCCACCCCCCTGTGCATGAGTGCATGACCCACCCACTCCCCCATTTCCCGACTTCCAGTGGGCCCAGTAAGCCCGTTTTTTGGCCTCCCCAGGCTCCAGGGGCTTTCTTGGAACTTGGGGAGGGCAAAAATGCTCCCCCCTGCCACCCCGGAGGCCCTCCAGAGGCCAAAATCATCCTCCCAGAGCCTCTGCGCAAGCCAAAAATCAGCTGGCGTGCACGTACATGCGCGCTGGAGCTGAGCTAGGGCAACGGCTCACGTGCCGGCAGATATGGCTCCGCGTGCCACCTGTGGCACCCGTGCCATAGGTTCGCCATCACTGTTATATACCGTATTAGCATTATGAAACTATACAAATGGTACATTATATTATTTGGGCACCATGGTATTTTACAGCGTTGACTAGAGATTATTCACACTTAAGCCTTTATAGATAAAGAAAGAGGTTATGTCAATATAAATTGTGATTTCTCAAATGTTGGGGTTGATACAGGTTAAGATGCTTAAATCTTACATCTAGAGCCGAGTATAGCGTTTATAAAGAACTGCAAAGTAATTGAATTATTTGTTACATCATGAAGGTTTCTACCTTAAGCTTCAGACTGAATAGCAAGGTCTCTACCGTATTGTTACTTGTATTGTTGTTTAGGCATGCTAGAAAAAAGAAATGGGAAAAAAAACCTTGAAAAGGTTTTGTGATGTTTTACAAATGGTGGAAAGGAATGGATGCTTCTAAAAGACAAAATCTAAGCCAAGGAAATAATGTTCAGCAAATTTCTGTTCCCATGTTGTGAAGGTGAGAGGGTGGAGGGAGAGATCATCTATCTATCTATCTATCTATCTATCTATCTATCTATCTATCTATCTATCTATCTATCTATCTATCATCTATCATCTATCTATCTATCCAACATCTATCTCTATCTATCTATCTATCTATCTATCTATCTATCTATCTATCTATCTATCTATCTATCTATCTATCTATCTATCTATCTATCATCTATCTATCTATCCAACATCTATCTCTATCTATCTATCTATCTATCTATCTATCTATCTATCTATCTATCTATCTATCTATCTATCTATCTATCTATCTATCTATCTATCTATCTATCTATCTATCTATCTATCATCTATCTATCTATCTATCCAACATCTATCTCTATCTATCTATCTATCTATCTATCTATCTATCTATCTATCTATCTATCTATCTATCTATCTATCTATCTATCTATCTTCTATCCATCTATCCATCCTATATATCCTATCATCTGTCTCTCTTTCTGTCTGTGTGTCTTTCTGTCTGTCTGTATCTATCTATCCATCCATCCATCCTATCTGTCCTATGACTGTCTATCATCCATCTAGCTAGCTAGCTAGCTAGCTTTTTTTCTGAGAGAGAGAGAGAGAGAGAGAGAGAGAGAGAGAGAGAGAGAGAGAGAGAGAGAGAGAGAGAGAGGAGAGATAGATAGATAGATAGATAGATAGATAGATAGATAGATAGATAGATAGATAGATAGATAGATAGATAGATAGATAGACAGACAGACAGACAGACAGACAGACAGACAGACAGACAGACAGACAGTCTCATCCAAGAAGCTGGATGGTTCAGTCAGAGCTGAAGAATCTTCTTGGATGAGAAGCGAAACGTCTTCAAAGAAAACCCAGAAAGTCCAGTTGTCTCTTGAAAAAGCACCTTTGGGACAACCATGACCTGGATGACTGAGACTCTCCACAGACATCGACCCCACCGTTCAAATCTCTAAGCAAGGCCTTCTAGCACGGATGATACGTCGGGTCACGAAACATCTGCCAGAAAACCACCAAGCTCAGAGAGCATCAAGGAGCCCTCCTGTCAGCCCTGAGCTACAAATAATTCTCTTCTATACGTACAAGACTGTACGGAAGGACTTTTCTGAAGGCAGAAGCCTTGGAAACCTGGCATTAAGTTGAAGAGAGAAAAAAGCAAATATATGAATAATGCAACAATATTCATGCCGGCTTTCAATCAGGAGCAAACTGTCCTTTTATTAGTCTGGAGGAGAGGCGTCTCCTGTTGTTTTGTGATAGCGTGTCTTTTCGGAGCAATTTTGTTCAAGACAAATGACTGAATGTTGATTGCTGATGAATAACATTACCCGATTTTATGACAGGGACACAAAATGAAGTGTTTCTATTGTCTGGGCTGCAAATGGGTTTTGTGAAGAGCCCGTGTGAATAATTGTGGAAGCCACAATGATAAATGTGCGTCTGGCCGGTCACCGCAGTGGAGGAATCTTCTAAAGCTCAGTAATTCAATTTTTGTTTTTTAATACGGTCCCTTCACTCGACTTGCAAGAATGAAGAAATGGTTGGAGAAACTTTGAAGTGGGATATATATTTGGCTGGAGTGACAAACCGTTCAGGCCTGATCTTGTTGAGACAAATGACAATCCGGTGTGACAATCGGGAGTTAGTTTCTTTCCTGGGTGACTTGTGCCCAATATCCGTGTTAAAATAAATAAATAATGGCATTTCGTGCTGGTTTCTATCCAGGAATTGCATTTCCCTTTTGTTCCGCAGATAAATCAAGTTCACACATGCAGCGATTTTCTACTTTGGCGCCTCTTAGTTTTAACAATGAATTTGTTCTTATGCAACGTTCAAAAGCACCCATTCAAGAGTTGGTCTTCCTGAACTAGGGCTGTGCCGTGCTTCAGGTGTGAAGGTAAAAAGGTATTTTAAGGCACACGAGGATACACGCTCAGCCCCTCCCTGACACTCCTTCATCAAAACCCAAGTTTTCTCAGAAAAAAAGTCCAGGAGATTTAAGGATCTGCCAGACAGAAGCTAGAAGAACACACACCTGAGCTCAAACCCAGGGCTCAAAAGTCTTATCGCAACGCTTATCGCTTATATATTATTCCTTCCTTTTTGTTTTTGCACATAGATTTCCTGGTCCATATTCCGGGGCAGTGCAGTGAAGTGGTTAAAGTCACGGATTTGGCCTGCAGAAGATTTAATTGAAGTCCATCCTTATATTGGCTACCTTTGTGCTAGAGGCACATATATGCTCAGCTCAGCCTTCCTTGCAGAGCTGTTCTGGAAAACGAACTGGAAACAAACTAGAGTCCCCAGAGAGCTAGCTATAATGAGGGGAAGGAGGGAAGGAAAAGGAGGAGGAGGAGGAGGAGGAGGAGGAGAAGGAGAAGGAAAAGAAGAAGGAGGAGAGGAAGGAAAGAAGGAAGGAAGGAAGGAGAGGAAAGGAAGAAAGGAAGAGAGAGGGAGGTGGAGGAACGAAGGAAGGAGGGAGGGAGGGAAGGAAGGAAGGAAGGAAGGAAGGAAAGAGAGAAGGAGGAGGAGGGAGGGGAAGGGAGGGAGGGAAGGAAGGAAGGAAAGAGAGAAGGAGGAGGAGGAGGGAGGGGAAGGGAGGGAGGGAAGGAAGGAAAGAAGGAAAGAGAGAAGGAGGAGGAGGAGGAGGGAGGGGAAGGGAGGGAGGGAAGGAGGGAAGGAAGGAAGGAAGGAAGGAAGGAAGGAAGGAAGGAAGGAAGGAAGGAAGGAAGGAAGGAAGGAAGGAGACCATCAAAATCACGAATTTAATGAGGTGATCAAAATAATCTTCAGACCAAGCTTAACTCCTGGTGCCTTTTTGGACAAAGCCATGTGGACTTCTTGACAGCAATACAGAAGCTGTTCGCCACAAGGGGCCTTCTTCTGAGATTCTTTCTAACTTCCCAATCTATCCTGCAGCTCCAGGGTTTCCTGGAAGCCTCTCATCCAAAAGCTAACCATACCTGACCCTGCTTAACCTCAGATCCCAGACGAGGCCAGTCAGACGTTTCACCCGGTCTTCAAGGGACCGTTTCAAGTCATGTCCTGAAATGCTTCTGAAAGCTTAACTGAGGAGCAACTGTCGTCTCCCCATTTGGGCAACATGATGAGCTTAAGAAGAACGGACGCGTGTCCAGGGGCATCCCTGTGGGCGGACAAAATGTCAAAAGAGGACTAGCGGCCCTCATGAGGCAAACCTTGTCTCCGTTATATGTGCAGAGTAACAACCTACGCATGTAGGAAAGGGCTGAAGGACACCTATCATTCTTCTTGGTTCCACCTTGTTTTCGCTGAAGATGTCTCTGAATCAGTCCGGATACCAAGAAAGAAAATGAGACACCCTCTCGTCCTTCAGCGTGGCATGATTCAGATCCCTAATTTTCTTTCAAGAACTCAACTCGGTGCCAATTAAGAGACGCGATCATCTCCAACATTCTCTACAACGCAGAGGAGGTCAAAGTATGAAGAGAAATGGTGATGGGATTTTTTTTTTCATTCTATGTCGGTAATAAACGCGAAAGTCACTGAATACTTGACGCACAATTGCCTTGCCCTTCTTTTATCGTCATCCGGAACGTTCCCTCACGAAGCGTTAGCGAAACTATTATTTCCCAGAGAAGATCAGCAACAGAGAACAAGTCTTAACCTCCTGACCAGGGGAAAAAAATCTGAAATACTGTCCTTGAAATAAGCAGAACCAGAATGAAAGGCAGAGGATGAAAGTGGAGATAGAGAGAATCTTCCTGTGGCCTTCATACAAATGTCCTCTTTGTAGGCAACCCTGATGAAGAAGAACGAACGTATCCCCCGTTTCTTCACCAACTCTTGTTCTTCTCTTCCTAAAGTCATGTCTTTATCTTTTAAAAAAAAAGATATCAAAAGATGAGACATCTGGATGATTTAAGGAAGGGAATCCCCACTCCTGGGTGATGCCACAGAGATAATATTTGTGCGCAGGATGTACAGGTACTTCTGTGCTTATGAGCACAGGGAAGCCCCAAAATTGGTCTTGCTAAGTGAGACGTTTCTTCAGTGGGTTTTACCCCATTTGAGGACTTTTTAGGGAATTTAGGCAGAGCCCAAAGACACCCAGAGACCAACGTCTGGATGAATTTACAAGGACTCCAATTTCTGCCTATACAAAAACGATAATCCAGGCCAAGAATTTGTTGGTATAAACATCACAAAATTTGGGGAGGGATTAAAAGGCCTGTTTCATAACTCTCTTCAAACAGATAACATTTGGGAGAAAATCTTCTCTACTACAGAATTGCTATGCTGGCTGGAGAATTCTGGGAGTTGAAGTCCACAAGTCTTAAAGTTGCCAAGTTTGAAGACCTCTGGTCTAACCCATGATATTCTTAAAAAGGAGATCTTAAGAGGACCCACCACCCAGTGCAAGCAAGTTCTGGTCCACCTAAATTTCAGCCATTCATACAATATATACGAAGGCACTTCCTTGCTGTCTCCTTCGATGAGCGTTTGTCTCTTCCCAATTCCTCAGAACTGTTTATAAATGCAAATAGATAAAGTCAGGGCCAAGAATGGGTTCGTATCCGTGACCTCACAGAATTCATCGCAGGAACATCGTCTTCCTTGGGCTCTCATTAAAAAGAAAGCCGAACAGGAACACCCTACCAGATGCAGCCTTTATCGATGGGCAGACCTCCAACTGCACCCTCGACGGGTCAGGAAAAAAACCCCACAAAAGAACAGGGGATGCGATTTCGGGAGTAGCCGCATCCCCCGTGACTTCCCTTCGTCCCTGCCCCATCTTGCTTTTAAAGCATCATTTTAATTTTTTTTAAAAAAAACAGAAACGGCACATTTGCAAAGGAAATCGGCAACCTCTTGACGTGACACAGGAGCAGAAAGGTGTTAATTTATGGCCGTCCAAAATCACCTGCAGCTCACAACAACCGATGCCTTTTAAATAGCATTTTGTTAGCTGGAAAAAGGGGCCAGCAAACTCCCTCTGGTCTCCAATGTTACGGTAATCTTATTTACAACAATAAAGGTTTATTTGCGAGAATAAAGATTTATTCGCAAGAGTAAAGGTTTATTCTCAAGAGTAAAGGTTTATTCTCAAGAATAAAGGTTTATTCGCAAGAATAAAGGTTTATTCTCAAGAATAAAGGTTTATTCTCAAGAGTAAAGGTTTATGCTCGAGAATAAAGGTTTATGCTCGAGAATAAAGGTTTATTCTTGAGAATAAAGGTTTATTCGCAAGAATAAAGGTTTATTCTCAAGAATAAAGGTTTATTCTCAAGAGTAAAGGTTTATGCTCGAGAATAAAGGTTTATTCTTGAGAATAAAGGTTTATTCGTGAGAATAAAGGTTTATGCTCGAGAATAAAGGTTTATTCACGAGAATAAAGGTTTATTCGCAAGGATAAAGGTTTATGCTCGAGAATAAAGGTTTATTCTTGAGAATAAAGGTTTATTCACAAGAATAAAGGTTTATTCTCAAGAGTAAAGGTTTATGCTCGAGAATAAAGGTTTATTCTTGAGAATAAAGGTTTATTCGTGAGAATAAAGGTTTATGCTCGAGAATAAAGGTTTATTCACGAGAATAAAGGTTTATTCGCAAGGATAAAGGTTTATGCTCGAGAATAAAGGTTTATTCTTGAGAATAAAGGTTTATTCACAAGAATAAAGGTTTATTCTCAAGAGTAAAGGTTTATTCTCAAGAGTAAAGGTTTATGCTCGAGAATAAAGGTTTATTCTTGAGAATAAAGGTTTATTCGCAAGGATAAAGGTTTATTCGCAAGGATAAAGGTTTATTCATGAGAATAAAGGTTTATTCGTGAGAATAAAGGTTTATGCTCGAGAATAAAGGTTTATTCACGAGAATAAAGGTTTATTCGCAAGGATAAAGGTTTATTCGCGAGAATAAAGGTTTATTCGCGAGAATAAAGGTTTATTTATTTATTTATTATTTATTTATTTTGTTGGATTTCTATGCCGCCCAATCCCTAGGGACTCAGGGCGGCTCACAGCATGTAGATCCAATACAAAATAAAAAATTCATTAAAATATATAACAATACACAA